>QJNU01000189.1:0-120840 GCA_004154915.1 Monosporascus ibericus
AACCCCCCCCCCCCCCCACTTTCCACACCGCCCCGAGCGCATGCCGATTGAGATGTTTCCTGTCCGTTGAAACTTGACCGACTGCCGTAGTCCGAAAACCAGGTGGACTTATCAATAGGCGTTTACGGGGTCCAGATGGAGGCGAAACAGAACGCAGAAATCCAGATGAAGGAAGGCAAGCAAAGCAAAAAAAAATACCCCCGCAGATGTCAATCCAGAAATCGAATGAGTAATGCGGTGGGATTTGGTGCGGTCGAGTTCCATGCTTCTCGTCCAAGAGCCGGAAAATAGTATGAATCGGTGCCAATCGGTGGCGTGCCATGTGGCAGCGTCTATACCGGGGAACCGACGCAGGACTGAACCAACGAGTGGTACCGACAACGAAATCCTGAAGGAGGGTGACCTGTGTCGGCAGCCTGCAGGACATTGAGAGACGACTATAAGTGCCGATGCTAGGCTATCGAAGACTTTCTACGTGCGCCATGGACTATTCTCAAGCACCAAAAATAGTGATCTCGGATATAGAGACCGGTGTATCAAGTCTGGATATTTCGCGATGTGTGTGCATCGTGCTCATATCCTTGTCGTTGTGTCATGGAATTCAGAAACTTCAGAAATCAGGAACCGCACGGAAATCTTCGTCCCTGACGCCAAACTCCGCAAACTCTGCATGGAAAAGGAAGCGAAAAGCGAAAACGAAAAACTGCTGAGAACATGATCACCAGATGACCAGACATAGTGACCGGCCGGCATTTTCAGGTGATAAGATCGAGTGATATCGAATCTGAAAGATAAAATGGTCCAGTGTGAATTCAGTGACCATATCTCGATAACCTCACCTAGCCCGGCGGCAATGCCGATAAATGTAGGTGGCCGTTTATTTCATGACCAGGACCTCAGCCTTGCGAATGCCAAAGGTCTTCAGGAGTCCGGCCTCGCGGTCGTCTCGGAGGGTGAGCGTGGGGGCCACGACGAGAGAGATTCGATACTGCGCGAACTGGAGCTGCTCCGGGCTGCTGGCGAGATGGCTCCCGTTGAGGGCTTCCATGGTGGCCATGGCGAACTTGGTTCCGCACTCGGGGAAGTAGTAGTGCAGCGTCATGTTGCTGCTCCAGATCTTAGTGCTGGTGTTCCAGGCCGCCTTGACGAGGATGCGGAGGGACTTCAGGGCGCTCTCGTCGTCGACCGTATTGTTGCGCATGGGTCGCAAGATCATAGCTAGCATCTGAGCATGGCGGTCGACGGTCTCGTCGCGGAATTTCTTGGCGTTCGGGTGCGCCAGGATGGCCTTGACGAGACGCGCGTGCTCCTCAATGACACGCTGTCGGTTGCGGCTGGTCGTGCGCTGATTTCCATCTGGAGTGGGAAGGTCAGTAGTCTGATGAGACGGAGAACATTGAAGCCTGAACTTACGCGCAAAGCTGCTAATCTGGTCCTGGAGTGCATGGAGGTGCTGGTCCATTTCCGGGGTGAAACCCAGGAAGATGACCGGAGCGATCATCTTCTTGAAGATGTAGTCCAGGATGACTCTCTGCAAGATATAAGGACGATAGGCAGGAACACTGAGAAGGTACTTCATGTGAGAGAATCCTTCCGGCTTGTTCGGGTAGACCATATTGACGAGGAATACCCATGTGTTCGGTTCCTGGACGCTCAGCATCTGGTCAGGGACGTACGGAGTCCCCTGCTTGTGGTTGCTGACAATCGTACCCTTTGCCATTTCGTAGATGCGATCGATTGCCGTTCGCACGTCTCCGGCATTCCAGTGTTCTTTGCGATGGGGATTCGCCATCAGACCCTCCTCACCCGAGCTTCCAAAGGGTTCGCCGGGACCGAACTGGCCATAGTTGGCAGAGCTTTCCATTCCTGGTGGCGGAAAAGCTGAGGGAGGCAAGACGTGCTCATTTCCATCGCGGTTAACGAGGAAAGGAGAAGGTGCTCCCCGTACGCCTTGGAGAGGATGGCCAGGTCCGAAGGCGAAATTGTCGGGAAAATTCTGGAACGCCGGAACCTTGGGAGTTTTTGCGCCGTCGCGCATCGAGTAGGGGCCAGGAGTGGATGCCCTGTCGCCGTTCTCGCTCTTCAAAGACGGGGTCCAAGAAGGGGCTTGGGGGTTGGGCACAAAGGTAGTTGACTGGGGGCCGTTTCCCTTGTTGCGGATGACTGAGCCTGCGGCTGTCGAGGCGTCATCGTCCTTGCCTTTGCTGCTGCCAACGGCGGACTCGGGGACAGAAGGCGGAATGTTTACGGATGCCTTGACCAGGGCTTGAGATTCGGAAACGCCGGCCAGCTCAGCCAGCTCCTTATTGCGGAGACGTAATCCCTTGATTTCCTCCTCAAGCGACTATTGAATATATGTTAGCTGTGCCATGAGCCTTCTTCGCAATGATCGGCGGAGAACAGGAAACGTACCAGGATCTGATCAAAGTGCTTCTCGTCTTGGCCCTCATAGTTCTTGCACAAACTCATGTGATGCTCACGGAAACGCTTCCCATCCTCCTCCATTGTAGACATCTGGCCCTTGATCATCTTGATCTGGTTTTTGTACATGTCGACTCGCTCCTCGAGAAGCTGTTGCTGCTGCATAGCAAGCTTCAGCTCTCCTTGAAGCTTGTCCCGTTGAGCCTTAGTCTGGTCCTCGTCATAGAGGGCACGCTTAAACTTCTCGTGTTCCTCATTCTTGGCTTGGATAGCTGCATCACGCTCACGAAGGAGACCGCGGCCGAAATGGTTGACCATATGAGAAATCTCCTGAAGCATAGCTTGGTGTTTCTTAGCAAGCTCGCTGCTGACACCAGGCGAGACCATGATGTATTGAGTAGTTGTCATGAGTCGACGCTGGACATCCGAGATCTGCTGGATTGCAGGCTTCTAATAGTTAGTCATAACTAGGGTGTAGCTTAGTTGAGGATTAAAAGCTGCTCACCTCATTGTAGAATGCAGAGCTCGCTCCACTGGCACCTGAGCCCCATCCGGATCCGTAGGAGTCATTGCTGGAAATTGACTGGCGGTAGCGTGGCATGGGCTGGCTGCTGTTGTTCGGAGGGAAGTCAACATGCTGGCGGTAGGGATTGCTCATGGGAGGAACGGAGCGAGGGACTTGAGGTCTCTCCTGCGCGAAAGGGTCATTGTCTCTGTTCAAGTCGCCAAAGGCGGCCGAGGCGCGAACGAGTGCCATCTCATCGTCGGTAGGCGGATCACTCGACTTGGTTGTCTCCTGATGAGTACCTGGTGTAGCCTTGGTGGCCGAGTATAGAGGTACACCACCGTCTGAGTCAGAACTATCATGAGCATTAGATTTGCCACCACGAGAGGAAGACATGGTGCACGTAAAAAGACAGAAGTAGATGTGACAAAAAGGGAAGGAAAAATCAAAATCAGTAAGTAGTCCCAGGATTGAAATGTTAGGTCCGGAACGCCAGGCCCAGGGGCCAAAGTACGCCGAATGCCCGAAAAGTCTGCCCCCAAAAGAAGTAGGAGGGATGCTGTAGGTGTCCTGGAAGACGATAAGAATGTAAATTGGCGACGTGAGTGGAAAATGTGACGGCAGTCGGCTTCTGTGAAATGGAGGCTACAAGTCCCAGATGGAGAATACCGAGGTGGGAAGGAATTTCACCAAAACCGCGGCACGCCAGACGCCAGAATACCTCTGCCTTGGGGAAACACAGAACTCGAGAGAGTGATCGAGGGTGGGGAGTGAAGGTAAGTGTGTGTATGATTAGAAGGTAGGCTGCGAAAAGTTGTTAAAGGAGGTGAAGTTCGTCGCGGGAGATAGATGATGCCAAATGGGTGTTGAAGGATGGACGAAGAAACAAGGGCAGGAAGATGGTGCGTCTGAGATGGTAGGAGGTGGATTAGTACGCGAACTCTGGAATGAGATTTTGGATGGGTAAATATCCTGTTGTGATATGGAAGTGACAATGGGTAGGAAGGAAGGGAAGGTGCTCCACGTCACCAAGGCTACCTGACGCGTGTGAAGCGCGTGGCACGCGTTCCAGGTTGCCAGTGCAATTGCTATGAGTGCCTCGGGGCTGGTAACCCAGAACGATCATGGCCTGTGCATCTGATATTGTAGAAGAGTGTCGAAGGACAATATGATGGAGTAGGCGGGCGTTGCTCTGGATGTGGCTGCCAGCCAGGATGTGGGGGCACACATTGATACCTGAGCCAGGTCCTTTGCCAAAGGCAGAATACCCAGACTAGAAGATTCTTTAACCAAATATATCAACCGGCCAATATTTGCGTGCAGCGAGGTCCTCCTTTCGTGCCTATCTCTTTGCACATGACCTCCTATGTCAGGGGCAAAAAACCAAGAGGGGTTGGCAACCGCCCCAGGCCATCCAGACCCAACGCAACACATAAGGCAACAAGTGTCTGACAAAGCAAAGGTGTAACAAGGTAGCAGGAAGAACTTACCCAAGTGAAGTAATGGGGGGAATTGACATTGAATGTCGCTCCATCGTGACTTTCCCCTTTTCCGCGCAAGGGGAATCCTTATCAGTAAGTCGTCGGTTCCTAAGGATCGGCATATGCGAATTGCCCTGGTTAGCAGGACGGTAACCTGCCTGATCGCGGTTGAAGTGCACGTCTTTCTGTGGGTTCCACTGGGCTTTCATGTATTTCTCGAACCCGTCAAACTGCTCACGGAAAGCCATGCGAGACAAGGGCCTGCAGAGGCATTAGCATCATGGTCAAGATGACTGCACCACCAGAATGGTGGGGGTCGTTTTCGTCCTGGTGTTTTAATGCATTTGAAGAGATGAATGTCTACTCCTGGTTCCTGGTAGTGAGTGGGTTAAGGGTTTAAGGGCGAGTATCGGGTAAGTCCGCTCGGACGCCAAACAGTGGATGTAGTTGCTTGCACGCGGTTTTTGAGAGTTTTCGAGCCACCCAAGCCAACAGGCCTGCAGTAAAGGTGTTTGGAGCATATAGGGATGTGGCACATCTAAATCGACGTGATGAACGTATTTCAATACAAAACACTTACTAGCTGAAGGGGAGATCTTGTTATCGGCTCTTGAACGCGCTTGGGTGAAGGATATGATGCCTATTATTCCACGTATGTTAGCTATGCTTGACAAACAAGTCAGACGTCCAGGGATGGGGAAATGACTGTAGTGTTGAGATATAAAGCATACTAACAGAAATTCCAGTCGAGATGGTGATATCCTCCAGGGAAGCTACGCAGCACCAACGAGGGCTCTGTGCAGCTCGTGTAGACGTGTGAAGAAAGATAGAGTCATGGAAAGATGGAGGAAACACCGGAGCAACAAAACGAAGATGCGGAACCGCAGAGGGACAAACAGGGCGTGAAAGCTGACCTTTGAATACGTGCGATGTTTGATGTAAAAAGATCTCGATGGCCTTTTTGTAGCTGAAAGAAACGGGGCAAGTCTGGAGCGGAGAGGGAAGTCGAAGTGGTGTGGCTAGATGGAGCGGAATGAAACAGAACAAGGGAGCCTGTTTGAAAGAAGGCTAATGGGGTACTAGAGAAATAATAGCAGGTAGAATGGAGAGATGGCTAGAGCTTGCTGGCATTTACGTGGTCATCCAGATGTGGGACAGTAGAGGATGGCTTGCTTGGAGAAGTATTTCCCGCATGCTACCCTGTCGATGCCGAGAGCAATACGTGTGTGAATAGTGTAAACGTGTGAAGGCCCAAGGCGACAGTCGACAGTCGACAGTCGACAGAACGGACTGACAGTCGGCTACCAAATACTTGTATCTCGGCAGATAAACAACAGTTTTGTCAGGCCATCTATGATATAACCAGAGTAGGGATCAGAACATAACTATGGGAACTATAGAGTGTCGAAGTCATAATTTACATGAAGTTATTGCAAGTGATTCGTCAGCCGTGGACGAGCATCCACCGACGTATAACTGAGCAGATCGAGCCTCAGCTATACCCTAATTTTCAATGGAGAGTATTATTGACAGGTATTGAAATATTTGGAGATCCCTGGGGGATTCCACTTAAGAAATGTCGAGAGGGTCACGGGGAACAGCGATACTTGAAATATATGACTACAATAACCTCACAAGTCTAATCAGAACATTACTTAGCTACTCGCAACAAAGACTTGAAAGTCTCTGGAGCTCTTGGTTTCGGATGGCGAGGCGGAGTAGAGGTCTGGCGCAGTGGTCATCAGAGAAAAGACTGATGTATCAGTCCCACTTGGCGCCCTTTTCCTCCTTTCGAGTACGTTCTTCATATCCTATGCTTTTCACCGTGGCCGAAGACCTTGAGAATTCCCCTGAATTGCAACAACGGATCACGCCCACTATTTCACCACCCATGCAAGCCGGAATCGATCAAAACATGAGAGACCATTCGTCTCCTCGAATTGGGCTAGGCCAACCGAGTACACCCCCAATATACCTGCCACCCTCTGGGTCCGGATTATCAGAACAACTGACATGGCTGTAGGGAACCATAAGCCAGGTCCTGTAGGACTGGAGCGTATACGATAGAGAAGTCCCCGATGGCGAGGCGGAGAAAATTGTAATGGAGCACGCGACGGCAGCTCAGAGAGATTGCGACCTCCTGCTGAGTCAACTTCACCTGCGTGGCGACGGGATTCAAGAGTCGGCGGAGAAAGCTGAGCCGAGATAAGCGTGAACGCGTGCTCCTGGAAGCTGAACCGGACCTACGAGAAAACGCTGGCGGTTCATAAAGTATACCTTACGGAGGCCCGCCTTTGGACGAAGCTGGACGGCATTGTTCGGTCAATATTTCGCTGTTAGTAATTCCTGTAGATAGGGAAGAACCCGCTAACCGCAAGGTACGTATTTGAATAGGGAGTAATTGAAGGCCGATCCGGCGGTCTTCTTGAGCCTCATATCAATCGCATACACCGCAGCCCTGGCAAATGGGTAACCTTCGATAGTAAACAGACTCAATACGGACGGAAAGCATTCCGGCTAGTCCACCACAGCTTCTCCAAAAGTTGCGTCGTCATGTACGGAGCCAATTATAGTGCTCTCGTACCATTCGAGACCGAAGCTACTCACAGGTGAGCTTCTGGAATTGCTTATTTTCCTCTGGGGTCCTTCTCTAGAGTTCTTGTTCTCTCATCAGAACATTTGATTGGTCATATCTCTTAAGACAATGTTGGATGCTCCTCAAAGCTGCCGAGAAGTTCCCTATCTGGTCTTTACTAACTTCACTGTGATATAAGGGCGATAAAATCGGATTGCTGAGGGCCATGCTTATCCTCGAAGCTCAACCATAGCTTGGCTTTCTGCGCGAGATTATTGAGGAGATTCTCAGGGGGACTGAGCATGAACAACCGGGTGGCTCGGTACGATGGAACTAGATGGTACGAGAAGGCTTTAAAAGAACCGGAGAAACGGCGTATTGGTCGCAGTTCACACATCAGCCGTTCTGCTATCACCCTAGACTCGACGTCGATATGCTACTATCCATTACTAGAGCGCGCTGCCCCATTGCCGTCGACCATCTATGGCTGCTGCAGACTGAGCCTAGATATGGAGCGCCATACCAGACTAATTCTTCAAAATGCAACCATGAAAGAGATGAAGGATAAGTCAAACACCCGGTCAACGCACCACCCCCTCAACGCCCCACCCCAAATTTGAGGCTATCGCCAAGCCATCAATATACTTCAAAAATCAATAACTCAACAACCAATTAAGTAACCCATATCGGGTTTTAACGAAATCGTACTACTATACAATCGGGATCATCAGTATAATATTCGCTTTCTTCATCTCCTTCGTCTTGGGCTTCGTTTTGCGAAGTGACAACGGAAGGTCCTTGCGCGTTACCCTTCAGCCCGGCCTTTACTTGCCTAACGTTCTTTAGCCGTACGAATTCTTCATTGGGGTCAGTTTCCACCTTCCTTAGCTTCTTTGGGCGTGCCTTTTCAAGGGCTGAAGTCAATTGGCTGTTGTGATTTTCGAGGGCGGTTAATTCGCTGTTAGATACGTTAAGTGCTTTGCCAACCTTGCGAAAGAGGAGCCGAGCGGTAGCTTTCCCGAAGGCTGGGTCGACCTTAATTAAGGCTTTCTCAATGATCCTTATATCCCTTGAAGATTTAGGTGTGTTAAAGCCTATTGAAGTAAATGGCGAGAGAAAATCGGGCTGTTGTGGAATAATAAGCGACTTGGCAGCCGGTCGATTTCCCGCACCCTCGTTCTTCTTCATATATTTGCTCTTCAAAGCCCTGTCCCGATCAACAGACCACATTCCTGTCGCCTTGAAGCCACTTATTATATATCGTGAGACCTTCATAACCTCCTCCCAGGCCTTGGCGAGCGCCCATAAGAAGTCCGTCTTGTCTGTTGCCTCCGAAGCCCTCCCGTAACAGCGCTCCCGGAACCAATAACGGAACCTGCGCTTCAGGACGGAAAAGACACCCACATCAAGCGGCTGCCATGCGTGCGATGAATGTGAGGGCAAAAAGACGATGTAGATTTTGTTAATCAAGCAGGTCCACATGAATTCTTCAGTGGTATGGCTGTTATGGCCGTCGATGATAAGGAGCCTCCATTCCCGCGGGTTGGCAGGCTTAGTATTAGGGATGAAGACCTCGCGCAGCCACTTTAACCCAATATCGGTATTGGTCCAGCCGTTTGAAGATGTCGTGAAGTACCAGTCTTCATATGGTTGGTCCTCTGTATCGGGAAACCATTGTTGTTGTACGTTGACGCCGCTGAATATGATCAACGGAGGGAGAGCGCGCCCGTCTGCGCTGATACAGGCTACAACGGATATCCAGGCGCGTTTAAAGGCATCCTTTAAGAGGATAAACTTCTTAAAGGCTTCACCAAGCACGAGAGAGTTCTCTCCCATGCCCTCCATCATCCCGAACTCGTCCGCGTTGTATCTATTCCGGGAATATATCTTCCGTATCTCCGGCAGGGCTAGGCGGTCGAACAATACGGTACATGTGGCCTCGGTAGCCCCGTTCAAGCGCCGATAATCAATGGCCCGACCCTTAAGAGTCTTAATTTCGTAATGGCGTTGAAGAAATCGTGTCACCCATTTCTTTCCTAGCCGTTCGCGGCTGCCGGAGTTGATAAGGAGACGTTGCGCGTACGCACGGAATCGGGAATGGGGAGGAGCGTATCCAAGCTGGCCCTGGATCACGATCCATTTAGCTAAATGGTCTTCCAGGACCTTGGGTACCTTTTGACGGTCCTCGTCACGCTCTTCCCGGGTCCGTATGCCGTCAATTCTGCGACGAAGATAAGTGCGTTCGACCTGGTGTAGCTTGGAGGCCGCTCGGATGGACCTCCCATTTGCGACCTCGTCAATCGCCTTCGCAGCACGCAATTGAGCGGCAAGTCCCATATCGTTAGAATCGCCTGATTCTGCAGATTAAGAAGGTATTATTCTTCTTCCAATGAGATGTTATTTGATGAAGATATATATAGTTGAAGTTAGGGTCAGTGCGTTGGGTGTCTCGAAAATTCGGTGGGGCGTTGAGGGGGTGGTGCGTTGACCGGGTGTTTGACTTACCGAACCATACGTGGAAATATTAAGAGAGCCAGCACGAGGTGCAGCTTGCTCTGGATGTCTGTTGAAATGAGCTCGAGAACCTAAAGCAACGGCATGACAGATACGGTGATACGATCTGTGCCGGCCAGGCACTCCGCCAGATTACGACACAGCACCGGGAGTCTTGGAACTCTTCTTGATTCATGTTATAGATCAACATACAGACACCTCCGAGTCTAATCAGCACTAGGCCGGGGCTCGGTCATAAACGGAAATCGGAGAAAAGTACACTGAGCGGATGGGAGATCAGTTCTGTGGAAGAAAGGCCCGATAATAGGACCCTGGCGTCATCACGAGATCTTAGGGTCGGAGGCCCCTTAGGCTGGTGGCTAAGACAGCTTTCTAGCGGGGTCTACGCAGGAACGTGCATATAAATGATGCTTACGTGGCATAGAAGCCTCCAAGATAGGAGGTTTTGGGATCCAGTAATGGCAGCCTCTATGCCAGGCCAGCAACTCAACACCAGGCCCCATTACGCAATTGTTACCGGGAAAGACATGCCATCTGAAATGGAAGTCATCGTGTTTATCCCCTGAAAATTGCAAAGCTCCTTCGGTAGGTTCATTCTTATGGGCTTGATCTTCTGGCTTACAAAGCACTAGAGAAGGTTGATCAGACACTTCGGAGTGACGATGAGTGACGCCAACCGGTCTGCTATATCTATAGCTAAATACAGACGAGACATGGTGTCATACCGCTGTAAAGCTTTAAAGAAGAACCAGCCTTATGATAATATCTACATGCATACTTTCAAGTGGGTGTACTGCTCTCACTAGGTATGACCAAATGAGTTTCGTAGTCGTCAGTCTATCGAAGACCGTTCCCGCACTAACAAAGATTAGGTATTAGAGTGTCTGTCACAATCTGTTTCCCATGTTGACGTGCACCGCCTTGATCTGCGAATAGGCCTCTAGTCCTGCCTCACCGAGCTCCCGGCCGATGCCGCTCTGCTTGACGCCGCCAAATAGAATGCGCGGGTCGCAATCCTGGCTGCTGTTAACCCAAACCATCCCAGCCTCAATCTCCACTGCGATGCGATGGGCCCGCTCTAGGTCCTTCGTAAAGACTGCTGCTCCGAGGCCATATGTCGTATGGTTAGCCAGTTCCAGCGCCTCCTTCTCCGTACTGAACCGGCAGATGGCCACCACAGGACCAAAGATTTCTTCACGCCAGATACGCATTGACGGGGTTACGTCGGTAAATATGGTTGGGGCGACGAAGAAGCCCTTGCCTCTGTCTCCTACCGTAACCGGGTGGCCTCCGGCCAGCAATACCGCGCCCTCTTCCTTTCCTATTTCGATATATTCTAAAACCCTGTCGAACTGCACCTTGTAGACCTGAGGGCCCTGGTAGCTCTCTTTGTCCCACTGTTTGCCCACGCAACTGACGGTCTTGATGGTATCTCGGAAACGCCTTAGAAATTCATCATAAATACAATCCTGGATCATAATGCGAGAGGTAGCTGTACAGATCTGGCCCTGGTTGGACATGATCTCTAGGTGTGACCACTTGACGGCCTCGTCCAGGTCGGCGTCGGCGAAGACGAGCAAAGGCGACTTACCACCGTTCTCGAGAGTGATGTTCTTAAGGGTCTTGGAGACAATGCTCATGATGCTAGTGGCCGTAGCAGCCGAACCGGTAAAGGCGATCTTATCTACAAACCGATGCTGCACTAGGGCCACGCCAGTCTCCTTCCCGGGCCCGTTAAGAATGTTTATAACCCCAGAGGGGACGCCGGCTTCCTTGATAAGCTGACCGAGGACGAGGATACTTAACGGCGTTTGCTCCGCGGCCTTGATAATGACCGTGTTACCGCAGGCCAGCGCGGGCCCAAGCTTCCACGTAGCCATTGCCAACGGATAGTTCCAGGGGATGATCTGGGCTACGACGCCGATGGGCTGGCGGAGGGTGTAAGCAAACTTCTTGGGCGTGGTGCTGATGGTCTGGTCAAAGGTCTTATCTGCCCAGCCCGAGTAGTAGCGGATCACGCACACAGCCTCCACAAGGTCATTCTCCAGCGCCTCTTGGTAAGTTTTGCCTGGTTTTGATGTACGTGTGAGCTTCGTCTTGCCTACAGGGTTACGAAGGAGGGAGTTTAGGCTTCTTCTTCTTACCATTGTCCCAGGCATCGATGGTCGCAAAGAGCTCACGCTTCTCCTCGATGAGATCGGCAAAGCGTGACATAAGCCTGCCACGGTCAGATGCCGACAGCTGCTTCCACGAAGGATCCTTAAAAGCCGCTCGGGCGACCTTCACGGCCTGCTCGACATCGTCTGCATCTGCCGCCTGGACCGTCGCTATTACCTCCTCTATCTTATCAAGACTCTTCTTAGCACAGTAGGTCATTTGGCGACGGGCTTGCCTCGAGGGCAGTTGCGTCTCGAATGCACTTACGCAGGATCGATGGTTGTGAGCGTCTTGCCGCTCTTCGACTCGACAAAGTCGTTGCCGATAAAGAGGCCTGTCGGTTGAGTATACTTGACCCCGTTGGGGGCCTCGAGATCAACGGTGAGACGAGCCATTGTGCAGTGTGTGTGTGTGTATGTGTGTGTGTGATGATGATGATGGAACAAAGCAGCTCAGACGAGATAATGGGAAGAGACGGACACAGGCTCAAAGTAGCACACGAACCAAGCTCTGCTGGGTGTCAAAGGCCAAACAAGGATACATTTCGTCTTATCGACCCAGCGGCCGGAACTGCCTCTGGATCTGGGTTCATTATCACCCCCTTCGTGAAATCCGGGTCCGCACCGGCTGGCGGAGCTTTACGACGACATAACGCGAGCGCGAGGAGCCAAGCGGAAAGGTTGGGTGGGTTCTCCAAATCTACAGTATCTGCCAGGCCCAGGCCTTATCTACCAGCATCGCGGAAACCTTCCCCATTTTGCCCCTTATCAGCAGAGGCATCACGTTTGGCTGACAAGGAGTACTTAGGTAAGCAGAAAACACATTATACACATCGCTACGGAGGACATGGGCCGTGGAGGTGCTGTTGCTTGGCTTGCTGCAAATCGCATGCAACATGATTATCACTCATCTGACTGGAGACGTCCCGGTTTGCACCTTGCCCCCTAGGCATATCTTCGCAGTCTGAAGGAGTTTCAAGATAGGATGGATAGTTATGCCTTTTTTGTGGGCTTGG
This sequence comes from Monosporascus ibericus, assembly GCA_004154915.1. Classification (NCBI taxonomy): domain Eukaryota; kingdom Fungi; phylum Ascomycota; class Sordariomycetes; order Xylariales; genus Monosporascus; species Monosporascus ibericus. The sequence goes on from QJNU01000189.1 coordinate 12,669, forward strand.
GGCTGGTTGGCGCCGAAGGGAAGATGATTGGTTCTTCTGCTTTGAGCTGAGGCTGACACATTCTAGATTCTCTTATAGAACATTTTGCATGGCTTTAACATCAAAAGTGTCCATGTAGTTAGTTCCTAGTAGCAGACAGGCAAAGAGAAGTGTGCTAAATTATTATTTTTGATTCGGCCTCGAATAGTTTTGTAATTCACAAGTGAGATTCTTAAAGCGAGCTAGATACAATCCTTCAAAGTCAATCGCCCCGTTCTTGCGTCCTCCACTTGGCCTCCTCAGCCACCGCTTTGGGTATCTCTGTCTCGAGAGGTTCCTCATGTGGGCTCCATCCAAGCAGCTGGCTAGCCCGTCCAGCCTTACCCCTGGCGTTGGTACCGTAAAGGACTGTAGCGTGAGGGAGGACTGTGTCGGCCGAGGACGGCTCAAGGGCTTCGATCTGCTCGCTGCTGATGAGCTTCTGCTCCCGTGCTGCACGGCCGATCCTCTCGGAAAGCTCTACAAAGCTCTACCCGTACAGTCAACATCTGTTACAGTGATCTATCACAGTGCAAAAAGTTGGGGTGGGAGACGATCAAGGGGATAGTGTAGTGCTCTTACCATCTCGCCGGCGACAGGGAGATAGATGCCGTTCTCGCCCCAGAGCTCTTGCCGCTGGTTGCCCCTTAATGCCTCGTCGACGAGGGAGCAGATGAGCCGGCCGAGGTCGCGCACGTGAATATTGCCCCAGCGGTTTAGGCCCTCGCCGACCTTCACCGGGTGACCCCTTTCGAGGGTGGCACGCGCAAGAGTGGGGACCTGAATGCTTCGCTGATTGACCGGTCCCTCGCCGGCTCCGTAGACAACGGGCGGCCATACTAGCGCCGTCTTGATGGACGGGGTCTGAGCGGCGACATCAAGGAGGTAGTTGTCCACAGCGCGGGACGGGTACGCGCGGACCAGAGCCCGTATGTCTTCGATGCCGGTCAGGTCATCATGGATGACTGAGGAGGCAGATCCGGGCGCGAATGATGGGGACGCTAGCTCAGGGGCGGCGAGGCCGCTGGCACCAGAAATCTGGATCCAGTAGGCTGCGCACAATCAGCTTGTAAAATCTGCGACCGGCTTCCTAGGCGTGCTCTCGGCTTGCTTGACATACCTGGCTCGGGCGACTGCCTCTTCGTAAGGCCACAGTGTATAGATTCGACACTCTTCATATGTTTATTCGCCGCGAGATCTACCTCAAATGCGCATCAGCACCACTCTTTGCATTAGACAAAGCAGGATGAAGAGGCAGATGGTGCTTATGCATACGGAGGACGACGCTCGCTTGTGAAGCCTCCCGCTCCAGGAGCTCGGCGTCGTCTAGGTGACCCACCACCGTGCGGACCTTGGGGAAAGCGCCGGAAATGTGTGCTGCGGTCTCATTATCGCGGATGAAGACTGTGGTGGAACATTCAGGGTGTCCTCGGGTGAGCTCGCGCAGCACTTGCCCGCCGATGTAGCCAGACGCGCCAGTCCTGGGAATACCCGTAAGCTACCCACGGCCAGCCGCAGGAATTCTGGATTGAGATGCGTACAGCAGTATTCGACTCATCGCACCCGATTGTTCCGCAACCCGGTTTCTGGGTGACTTCCAACGCGAGATTTCCCGCCTGCACCTAGTTAAGCCGTTGCAAGGTTGAAAAATGGCGCGAGAGTAAATTAGTCGAAGAGTCGTAGCACTACTGTCGTTCTACCGACATCGTATTGTCCCACATTTATTGAACAAAGTAAACCGAGGATTTACAAAACCATGGAGAGAAGAAGATAAAAAAGGTCTTCGTAAAGAGCCAGGTGCTGTCATATTACGTCAATTCTAAAGGGTCGCTGAGGTCGCCCCGAGATGGAGTCGGGGAAGGTTTCCATTTTCAAACGCTTGCAAGAGCTTACCTTATCCCGCAGCATGACTCGCCTGTATAATCACGGCCTTCTCCGTTTCCAGTACCTACCAGTTAGTTAGCCGTGTTATATTCCGCCCCTGCCAGCTATTGTGCATAGTTCGCCCCTTTGAGGATACTGTCAGCTAGTCAGGGGCGCGAAGGCATTTTATATACGGAAAGCCACCTATTGATCGGCGTATACATTTTCCGTAACTAAGGGACTTAAAAGTTGTACGCATATTAATAGCGCATGGAATTAGCCGAATATAATAACATAACTGAGGTCCCCTATATCTGACAGGAACGCCAACGTAGGGGGGGCGGAAGGCGGACGTCTGGTATAACCCCCATGCCGCGTCCACCAGCTACACGGCCGTACACCCTTTTTCATTTTTGCGGACTGGGCCCTCCTTAGCACGAGCCTGCCTCAGCTACCCTCATGATGGAAGCTGGTAGAGGTGGAGATAGTCCAATGCTGTGATAGTGGGATTACTCCAGGATGTACTTAATCCCACTTCATGTTTCCCATACCTTAGCTATCTTGATGTAGCTAGCCCTGAATGGTACTAGCTCTTCGGTAGTTTGTTTGGCGGGCTGGGACTTGAACCGTTCTTACCCCACATGGATTGCGCGGAAACTTTCCCGATTCAAAAGCTGGGGAGCGTAAACTTCTCCCGAGCACCAGCATCTCCACTCTCCCCAGAAAGCGTGGATCGTTTGATAATCCAGCAATGTAGCATTAACCGAGCTCTCTCTGGCGAGTCCTGTGCTGCTCCTGACGACCCCACCTGCTAGGTTTCGGCGTCACCCTCCCATGGGAGAGAGAGATGCCTCGTCTCGCAGTCTCTCGCGCCATGTCTCCCACCACCAAGGCTCAGTACACCCGAACCTTTACCGGCTGTCGCACATGTCGCAGCAGGCATGCCAAATGTGACGAGGCCCAACCGGTCTGCGGAACCTGCCAGCGGCTCAGTCTCGACTGTGGGGGATACAGTCCTTGCCTGTTCTGGATCACAGACGAGGTGCCGTCGTCCCTGCGGCAGGAGCAGCAACAGAGCCACCGGAGTCCCGGATATCGATACCCACTCTTTTCCGGTACGTCAGGACCGAACTCATCCCCCCCCCCTCCAGCAGATGGTACAGATCTCGAGGCTGACTGCTCAGAACTTGACCGCCGCTTTATGAGCGACGAGCTCTCGGGCAGCCTTGGCGGCTGTTCACCACTACAGATCCTCGCGGAGATCGACACCGCGTGCGAGAAGGTTGAAGGGACCGGCAGGGCTATGACACGCCTGGCCAAGGGGCCGTTCGGTGTCTTCCCAGCAGTTGAGCCGTCGCCAGCGGCGCGGCCGCCGACGCCAGAACCGACGCCGAGTTTCCCTCCCTCATCCAGTAATGGTGCTAACGCCAGGTTTGACCCTGATGGACTAGTTGAGGAGGACCTGCAAAAAGACTGGACTGACCGGCTGTGCGATGCAAATTCTGACCTGTTCGTGGAAGCCCTGGACCCGTCGCTATCCTTCAATGCGCACGAGCACGGCAGCCCGGACCGGCTCCTGATGCAGGATGCTTCTGTGACCCATTCCTTTTTCTCGGGTGGGCCCATCGAAGGGACTGTGCCTCTCTTTAAGCCAAACTTCGGCTCGCACGCCATGGGGCAGGGCTTCCACGTCAGCGGCTCGGGGGCTCCTCACAGCTCGGCACCCCAGCTGGACATCCCACCGACTCCCTCTCCAAGAGGGCCCCTTCAGGAGCTCAGATTTTCGTCTGCCCTCCCCGAGACCGCGGAACCTCTGCTCCGCTACTACAAACAGTATATCGACGGAGTCTCCAACTCGATTCAGCCAAAGCGCACATCGCCGTGGCAATTGATATTTCTTCCCTACGGTCTTGAGACATTCGCTGAGCTTTCGTTATGGAACGGGGCGTCACAAACCCGCTCGTGCATCTTCTATGCCCTGCTGGCTCATAGTGCTTTCCATCTCCATCTGTCGAATAAGCAAGGCATCTTTGTGAGCCATTGGCGGGATGTCGCCATCAGGCATCAGGAAAAGGCGAAGTATCACCTACGCAACGCTCTACAGTTTGAAATGCTTGGCGAAAAGCATGCCAAGTACACGGAGCTCTTGATGGCCATCCTTGCCATGGGCATGATCTCGGTTAGTCTTCCGCTCCACGCGACCCTTGGAGTACGTTACTTCCTGTTTCTAATCTGGACGGAACAGCTTTATAACGGCGCATATGCGTTTAAGGCTTGCCTCATGGACGCCGAGCGGCTCATCCGCCTCCGTGGGCTACCGAAGCAGAAATCATTCAAGATTCGCATCCTCCACCACATGTACACTCACCTACGCGTAATGGCTGAGAGCGTATCTGTCTCTCCAGATGTCGGCAACGCCGGTAACAACACGGGTGGTTCACTAGCACGATCAGACTTGCGGACCTTCCGCATCGAGGTCAATTCTCTAAACATCGGCCTCGACCCGGCCCAGGAGAAAACCCGAGACGTTGGCTATAACGACATCCATCTGGAAATCCAAGGCCGCTGGAAGGAGACGCTTTACCCCGCCATATACGGCATTCCCGAGTCGCTCATGACGCTGCTGTCGCAAACCATCTCGCTTTCTAACGAAAAGGCACGCCTCGAATCGATCGCACGGACAGATAGCAGAGTCTCCGTCGCCCTGGGACACCACGTAAAAGCATTAGAGGGCAATATATGGTCCTGGTCCCTACCTCCTGAGCGAGCAGGCCCGGAACGGCCGCAGCAGCCGACGTCCGGCTCGGACCGTGGTGACCTCATCGACCACCCACAGGCCCGATCTATGGTCCTAGCCATCCACTCGGCTCTCATCATCTACTTCTACCGCCGAGTGTACAACATGAGCGCTATGATCATGCAGGACCTAGTCCGCAAGACGCTGGACCATCTTGAGCATTGCACGGACCAGATGGTCGACGACCCGGACTTCTCCACCAGCCTCGCATGGCCAGCCTTCATCGCCGCGTGCGAGGCGGCGACACCGGACCTCCAAGAAAGATCGCTCAACTGCCTCGAAATGGCAGAGAAACCTGGCGCCTGCTTCACGCCCAAGCCGGCCAGTATGGTTGTCGCCACGATACGTCAAAGGCGGCAGGCCTCGGGAGAATGGACGATAAGCTGGCCCGACGTCCTGATGGGAGACGCGGAAGCGACATGAAGAATAGGAGAGACAGGAAGCTAAGGGAATCTGTCGCAAAAGCGACGCCCCTATTGCAGGACTAGCCACAGTGCCTTTTATTCCTGACAGAAACACAATACTATTCCGGGTGCCCTATTTTAGTACACAAAATGGTGACTTCGCTTATACGGAGTATTTTGTTTCGTTCACACAGATTTGCGATTTCTTTTCAGGGCTATTCTTACAAATTCTAGCATTTGTCGACTTGAATTTGATATAATCAGGCCTATGTACACATATATTCACATCAGCGAATCCAGACTTCCCTTCAATATCCGTTGCTGTTTGTCAAATTCCTAGCCTAGGGGCTGTCTCACACTGTCTGCACACCAGCGGCATTCAGCAGAGAAGCCAGCTGTAACCTCACATCTCCCTTCAGGAGCGCGAACGGCTTCCTCACGCCACCGGTCTTCCAGCTCCGGAGCTCCATCCCCGTCTTGATAGCCGCCGCGTAGTTGTGCGACTCGAGGAACTTGCAAACAGGCCAAATCTTGGCCCAAAGCTCACGGGCTCTGAGAAGATCTCCGCGGACAGCGAGCGCCTCCCAAAGCTCCATGGACAGCTCGGGAAGGATGTTGGTGGCGCCCCACACAGAACCCTTGGCTCCAGCAGCCAGAGCGTAAAAGGTCAGCGTGTCCCAGCCGTTGAAGGCGGTGATGCGGTGGTGGCAGCCGAAGAGTAACTCGGTCAGCGCCGGAGCGTTGCCCGACGTGTCCTTGAGGTACTTGACGCCCACCTCGGACAGTCCGGCGATCTCCTGTGGCTGTAACGTGACGCCGCTGGCCGAGGGGATGTTATAGTACATTATTGGCAGGCCGCTGGCCTTGCTGATCTCGGACATGAACGCGCGCAGCTGGGTGAGGTTCAGGACGTCATAGAAAGGGGGCACGACCATCAGGGCGGCGGCGCCCACCTTGGTGGCATGCTGGGCCAGGTCTACGGCCTCGGAGGTGGACAGGGCGCCGATACCGGCGATGACAGGCACGCGGCCTGCTACGGACCTAATGCACTGTTCCACCAGCGTCTTGCGCTCCTGGTTAGACAGGGTGACGAACTCGCCGGTGCTGCCCCCGGGCACGAGGCCGTGAACGCCCGCTTGAACCAGACGCTGGATGTGCGCGTCCAGGCCGGCCAGGTCGATCGACCCGTCGGCGGCGAAGGGTGTGATGAGGGCGACCATAATGCCCTTGAGCTCTTGAGGCGCCATTATAATGGGTTGTGACGACCTACTTACGATCAGGGTGATAAACAAAACGGATATGAGCGAGTGGGCGTGGTACCAGCGATAATACAGCAAGAGTAAAGTATTAGAGTAGCGGAATAATAGTTTCTCGAAGGGCACAGGGTAGAACTATTACAAGCACCAAGGACCTGGTATGGTCCTTTGTACCTACCAAATGACGATGGCAGACACGAGCAGCCAGTGCCTCCTGGACAGACGGCCTATGTACTCAGTATATGATCCGCGTCCGCCGCGGTGGTACAGATGCCCCATCAGGCTCGCGAGGTGGCGTTGGAGACGATATCTTGAAAAACGGCAGGCCTCCGCGGTGTTGGGTGGGTCAAGCTATGGAGTGTACGAGGTCTGGAAACCTGACCACTCCAATCTTTGCGGGGAGAAGACGTAACCGCCGCACACAGAGTAGTATTAAATTATCGACTGTGGATGTGCTCGGTATGGGTTACTTCGCGGCACAAGCCCAGTTCATCCGACCGGATTCGCTGAATTCGGGGATTTTGCCAAGCGATGGTGGTAACCTTCAGCTTCTGGCTGGCAAATGCAGCTAGCTTACAAGCAAGTTTCGGGGAGGACTTCAAGACAGAAGTCGGTTGTGATAGCGAAGCACGATGTAAGTAAGGACCATGGAAGCTCTAGGCGGGGAGCTCGTTTGGCTCCAGGCGTGATGGAATATGCGTCCTTGCAGTCGGGCCAAGAATACCACGACCATGTCTGTGGACGCGACATCCGCATAGGCCAACATTGCTCCGAATCCGGTTGTGACAGTTATAGTTCACGCTTGGTCTGTCCTATTGTAACATACAAATTATACATGCCCCATTGCTATGTTGGACCTCGCCCTTGTACGGCTGCATGGCGATGGAAGCTAACATTCATCGACCAGCTAGAACTAAGTCAGTTTTCTTTTTTTATGAAGACCTGCCCTAACTCTATATGGCTTTACGAACTAGGTAACACGAGCTTATATGTCGAGTTCCGTAGCTCATATTCTGTTTGTAAAAATCGTGATGACACGCTATGCAGGCCGGGGGAACATGTAAAAAAGTACATGTAATATATGAAAAGCGATGCAGGTAAGAAAGGACGGGAATATGGTTGTTAACGACGAATCCATCTGGATCGCCTAAAATACCATTGGAATGTGCATGGACGACTGCAGTGTGTCAATCGAGCTCGGTATCCCCTGCTATTATATAATCTATGGGAAGCTGATGGCCGCGACACCTCTGACCAAGTGGGATGCCCGCCCCAGGTGGCATCTACAAGAGCCTGTAAGCCGAGACATATACCGCCGAATCTTAGACCCAAAGATCGCTACCACTCTTCGTGGACGGCCAAAAACAGCCCTCAGCCTATGCCAGCGAGTATGGCGGTTGGGGCTAGTAATCAAACCTGGAGCCGTCAGGTTTCAGACAACCAGCCTCGAAGCAGTCAGCCAAGGTGGCGCGGCCGATCACCTGGAAGCCGAAACAAGACGACTCTGTCCCGCCTCGTATGCGAGGCCAGCCACTCACAAAAGAGTCAGTCGAGCCAGGGAAGGACATTACCTCTCAGATCTCTAAAGACTACCGAAATACGAGGACGTGGGCGCAGGACTCAATCAAGTGTACGAAGACAGCGGTCTCAACGGGAGCTATCGAGTGATGAGGAGATAATGCTTTCTGTCCAAACAAGGTCTGCAACAGTTGCAACTGCTACGCGGGCTCCAAGCAGACGCAGCAAATGCCATATGGTTAGCCAATAATGACTTAAAAAGCATGCGAGTTGAGGTACTCGGAAATTACCTTCGCAATCAGATTTTGCGTCGGAGCCGGTCTCGCAACCCACCCCATTGTTGGATTCAACCCCAAATCCAAAAGGCGTCTCGGGCTCGAATTCTATGGCAGTAGTATCAGCATCTCAGTCTCTTGCTCCAGCTGTGCTACGGCTGCCTACATCGCCTGGCCTTATGTCGGGAACTTGGCCAAATCCACCTCCATGTTCACCGCCGAGGAATGGTTCCCCACAAACTATATGTCGAAGACGTTTCTACAAGAAGCGCAACCCCGTTCAGTATCAAAACCAACCAGAATACCGCAGGGCAAAGGTCTCCCATTACGATATAACTGGAAGAGCTGTCGCAGAATAGGGGTCACTTGCTTAGTCATCAAGGCCCCTGGGAACTGTAGACACCCCGTAACAACGTTGCTCCGAGGCTCGCACACTACATATAGAGCTTTCTAGCTATTACTTTCTGGAGCTCATATCATCCGTGACAATTTACACTTTCCACACTCTATGCGACCTTTCCTCGCGATCAGCCTAACTGACAAGAGCTATGAGTGGTGTTTGGACTCAAAGCAGATGACAATGCTCTGCACAACTTCAACAGGGGTAAGGAAATGGACTAAAGAAGAGATGATTGCTTATCTGGACTGGAGCAACGCGGAAGATGACCGCGCTGAGGCGCAGGTCGTTGCAGAGATGGGAGATAATGCTCAAGGGAGCAAAACAAGAGACATAGGTAACATCTGGAGGAGAATCGAAAGAGATGCTGAGGAACAAGAAGCCTTGTATTCAGCCGAAAGGCAGACGGAGCAGTGTATTGTAGTCAAACTGTAACGCAGCAGAAGAATATTGAGTTGAATTGCTCGTCCCTAGTGGATTTGGCACAATGCATCCCCAGCCAAGTCGCGACACCCGAAGAGGAAATCCTGACGGGGAGCCCGTAAGTTCACGCGTACCCGCGAAGCTATTGGCACCGGTTCCATGACACTGCCACAGCGTTGAGTGGCCTTATATAAAGAGCTCTACCCGCAGTAGATTATAGAAGTGTATACTTACCGTCCACGGCCGTAGTCGCTAGGCCGTTTGCTTCCATTCTATGCCTGTGATGACCCATTCACTTCACGAAAACACTACTCTATGCGGTAATGCATACTTGTTCATCATGGGATTCACCAGACCATTTATATGTCTTCCAGGATGAATGGACCCTTTAGTCGGCCTTGCAAGTCCCAAATTGGCTCATTCAGTAATCGCTCACGGTCTAGGATTTTGGGCCCGAACGCAGAGTTCGCAAGAGCATAATTAATGACCAATTTCCCATGCCTCGGGATGGTGCAATCGATCATCCGCCTAATTCTGGATGCTGATTAATTCTGCTCTGTGGCGTCGAGTCCCAGCAGTGGCTTTATGATTAGAAGACTTTTAGGCTGAGGCCTTGATCACTAATCCACTAGGTGAATTTATCCAGCTGGGATAGACCACTAAAGGATCTAGGGCAACGAAGAATCAATAGTTCCGGAATAGTGGAGCAAGCATTCGCCCTCCCCCCCTGCGGGTCCCTCGATGGACATCTTCCTCCGTCGGGGCAAAGATGGCATCCGAGTCTGGCCCAAGTCCTGCTAGGTGGTAGGCACACCACAGCACCGAATCTCTGTAGGGACGGCGCAATCGTTGTACCGTCATGTTACCCAATGTAAACGGTGGATCCGGTATGCCGTTTAGGGGTAGTCGTGAAGCCGAACCGAGACAAGCTCGTTAGGTCTACGTCAACGGCTATATATCACTTATTTGGGGGACATGACGCAGCTGGCCTTTAGTCCTCTCCTGCTTACACCAAACGAATTCTCCCCTTGCTTTCGACCTGACTCTCCCAAGTATCAAAGGCTCGTCTTCAAGAACTAGACCATCGTTATGAAGGCTCTCGTCACAAATCATTCCATTGCCACCAGGCTTCTCAACCTGGGTTTAGGCAGATCGATCGGCCGCGGTGTCGGACTCAGTGAGATTGCTGTTCCAACGATCTCTGACGACGAAATCCTCGTCAAGGTTCGCGCCGTAGCGCTAAACCCAACCGATTATAAACACATCGACGTGATATCCCCGCCAGGCAGCATCGTCGGCTGCGACTACGCTGGTGAGGTCGTAAATATCGGGAAGAATGCAAGGGGAGACTGGAAAGTGGGCGATCGCGTAGCTGGCGCCGTTCACGGCGGCCTCTACCCTGACCGAGGCGCATTCGCCGAGTATTTGAAAGTGCCTGGCGACCTTGCCTGGAAACCACCAGTCAACATGAGTGACGCTGAAGCGGCGACGTACGGAGTTTCGGCCGTCACCGGGATGCTTGCCCTCAATGCCCGTCTCGGAATTCCCTGGGCCGACGAAGGAAAGGGAGCTCAGGGGGTGTCCGGGAATGGCGCGGCGGTCTTGATTTACGCAGGCTCCACCAGTGCAGGACTGTTCAGCATACAGCTGGCCAAGGCGGCCGGGTATACCGTGGTGACGACTGCCTCTCCACACTCCTTCGACCTGGTCAAGAAGTACGGCGCAGACAAGGTCTTCGACTATCACTCGTCAGCCGCAGCGGATGATGTCGTCAAAGAATTTCCGAATATCACCTGCGCAGTGGACTGCTTCTCGGAAGGAAACTCAACGGAGTTCTGTGCCAACGTCCTCAAGAATAAAGGCGGGAAGGTGGTGACGCTACTTGATCAGGGCAAGTCCAAGACACCCGGCGTACAATACGAGTTGATCATGGCATACACTGTTTTCGGTCACGCGTTCCAATGGCTTCCACCTATTGGGCCGAAGTTTGAGGCTAAAACTTCTGACCGCAAGGCACTTGCTCGCTTCTACGAAAGCCTGCCACGATTAACCGAAATGGTAAAGCCACCCCCTGTTTCTACTATTAACGGTGGGTTCGACGGTATCCTCGCTGGAGTAGATAAACTCCGCAAAGGCCAAGTGTCGGGAAGCAAGCTGGTAGTCCATTTGTAATATATCATGTTTGTTACAATTGATTCCCAAAATTACAATATCATATTGTATGCATTCAACGACATATGATTTGCCGCACCGTTTTGCTCTCCTGTTAAATAAACAACGGGAATAAATGCCTAACCTTGAGCTTCCTAAGTACGATTTGGGGTGTTTTGGGGTGGCAGAGGGTCTTATGTACTGTAATAATGGCGCCTCCGTGGTCAATCAAAGAGTGAGCCCTATGAAATTGGCATACCAGATATAACAATGTAAATTCTACTTCCACATATGGGCCCTCATTCACAAGCATTCCCAAATAAGTTGGAGTTCAGGTGCCACTGGCAGCACTGCAATGATCGACTATAGTGAGAACCCGTCAGGCAGGTTCAGGTCAAAGCATCGGGGGATACACAGCAGCATCACCGGGTTGAGGCACGCCATTTCGCCTCAGTTACCGACCGCTTTACATAACACAACTGTAATGTCTTTGACGGCATGCGCAATAACTACGATCTCCGACTTCCGCCACGGCTTACTGCTTATCCGATTCGCTACTTGCAGCCTCGCTACTATCGTCGCAATTGCTCTTTTCCTCATTGTCACATGATTCAAGACCTACTTCCGAAGTGTTACATGCTCTTTGGCCCAAGACCAGGAACGTCTTCATCGGGACTTGCAGCTGTTGAACCGGCTCTGGTTCTATGTCGAGGACGCCCTGATCGACTACAAAGTCATAAAATGCCATGAAGGCATTGCTCACCTCCTCATTCTTCTGCTGGAGTTGTTCGACTTGCTACTAGAGCTCCCTGAGAGCCATATCTCTGCAGAATCGGTAAGCTTGTTGCGCAGCACCGAGCTGGTTTCGGCGGAGCTGGTTGTAGCCAGATATCCCGCCTGACAGAAAGCTGGCAAAACACCCTCTGAAGGGTTGTCTTCTACGTGCCATCCCAAAACTACGGGAAGCAGTTCAAGAGCAATGTGACAACGTCCTAGCACAATAAATACTTACAGCTCGCATAGTTTATTCATCCATACCCACTCTTGGCCTTCCCCTTGACCTTTTAGTCTCCTCTTTCGGTGCGACATGATTACTGTCCGAGGTTCTTGATGGTTTGCTTCGCGAGTTCGCTTGTTCAGCCGAAGTTGTAGCCGTCCGACGAGAATTCATGTCGTCGGCATCTTGTGACTCTGGATAATTCCAGGTGCTGTAGGACTCGGCGTTGAGAGCGGAAAGAGAGCTGACCACTCGTGGCAAGGAGTGCAAACCATTGAAATCCATGGTACGGTAGCTCAGCAATGGCTAAAGCGTCTCCTAGCAGAGTGCTGTAGATCGAATGTTGATGGGATAACACAGCCAGTGAGAAATTTCAAGACCAGGTGTGTGGACCCAAGGTTGCTTGTTGAGGCCAAACGATTCAGAGGGACATGTGGCTGCCCCGGCCGGAGGTATTTGCCTCGCTGAGAGAATGCATGGGACACTTTGCATCGGCTTAGCAGCCTATCGCCGAAGCTTGAAGGTCTCCAGGAAATTGATGGGGCTTCAAGAGACACGGCATGAAGCTCAACGACCTTACGTCAACCTACCCTAGTGAGCACTGGGGCTTCGTTGGTAAGTTCCTGAACATCACATGGACGTATGGAGCCGACTTCAAAAAATCACTCTGTTGACACCATTGCCGCAGAATTTGGTTCGACGTGAACCTTATTGATGAAGTTCATCCGACGCTGTGGCGTCTCTGACGAGAAGCTGATTTGATATCAGAAAGATACCCATGGCACTCGCGATCAGTAATCATTCAGTTTCAGTGGTGGGTCCACACTGGGTCCTGAAGGTCTTGGCTTTTTGTCGACAGGCCAATCAAATCGTTTTAGGTGGTTGTTTTGGGGAAGCCTATTATTAACTTTCTCGCTAGCCCCATTCCGCGTCCCACCACCAAAATTGTCCCGAGTTCTATCCCATCGACCGCGAAAGATCCCACTACAGCGACAAGCGGTAAAGCGGCCCAGGTTTTACCCCAAATCCAGGCACATAAAGGTTTTAAATTGGTAGAATCTCGCCATCGAGTGGCTGAACCCCGCGCTGCCGCTAATAGTAAGATCCTCCGCAAGCGATAGGATACGCTTATTGTTGCTACTGGCCGACGCTGGCCACTGGGCAGCATGCCCAACCGCCGGGTACGAAGGACGGGGTAACAGAAAGTAAGACAGGTAGGTAGATGTGCTTCTCACGACGTGGGCTCTGAGTCGTGGCCGGCCGTCATGGTGGCGATCAACTCAACCTGGGGTCTCGGTGGAGTTGATATCGGGGATGGCACGGCTTGTTTTATGGTACCTGCACGCTCGGACGACTCAGATAATGTTCATCCACCTGAGGCGCGAGTTGGTTGAGTTGATCGCCACCCAGCCGGTCGTCCTTCTGATCGACAAAAGGGTTCGAAGACAGAGTTCATGTGGGGGCAACAGAACATGATACAATCCCCAACAGTCACAAGCGACACGGCAGTTCCAAGGCTAATTTGGCCAAAGAATTTGGCCTTGGACCCTTGCGACTAGAGGTCGCCTCCGTTGCCGACGCAGGCGACCATTGAAAGCCAAGTTGTCCATTCGAGCTTGGTGCTGAGGTCGTGGATAGCTGATGCATGAGTGGATGACGTAGTGAAGCTAATCTAATGATGGCCGGTGTCCACTCCTCCCTTTTCGGCAGCTGAGCCGGCTCGCTTGCGTTTATGTTAGTCTAGGTGCCGAAACCTCAGGTTGCGGCGTCCACGGTTTGTCATCAACGCATGGGGCACTCCAGCCAAGCTGCCTCGACTAACGCCGCAAACGTGTGTCTAAGGGGCGCCATAACAAGGAGCTGATTAGTGATACCATCGCTTCAGAAGCTGTGCGGCGACAGGGAACCGCCCTGTCATGAATTCCACATACCTGCTTGTCGATAATTACGTGACCACCGGCTTATCAATCCTACCGACGGGTTGGCAGGATACCGCCGAGGCACAAGAGCTACCAATGAAAGGCTATGCGCATTTATACGTCATTCCGATGGAGCACCCAGCCTCTGCGTTTTTATCGTTCAGATCGAGACACTCCTGAATACGGTCACAGTCGCTTTATCCAACACGCACTCAACACTCAAAATGGCCGCTTCGCGCAAGCGTACAATCCTCATCACCGGGTTCGTGTAATATCCTGTGCTTCCTGGTGGCAGAAAATCACAGCTAACCAAAGCGCCGCCGAATGCAGTTGCTCAAAGGGTGGAGCAGGTCATGCTCTGGCCCTCGAGTTCGCAGCTCAGGGGATGCGCGTGTTCGCCACTGCCAGGTCCACAAATTCACTCTCCCCACTAGAAGAGAAGGGAATTGAGGCTCTGGCACTTGACGTGACCAGCCCTGAAAGTATTGCGTCGCTCAAAACAGAGATCGCCAAGCGGACCGGAGGACAACTGGACATGCTCTACAACAACGCCGGCTCGAGTGCGTCTCATGCCCTCCATTCTTACAGTCCTCAAAGGCGCCCAGACCATTAACTAAATACGTCATCCACAGTGTATGAAATGCCCGCAATCGAAGCCGACGCCGACCGTACGCGCGCCATGTTCAATACAAATGTGTTCGGATTATTCGACATGGTATCGGCGTTTACGCCTCTCCTTCTCGCATCCGTTTCTGATTCTGGCCACCCGCCAACGATAATCAACGTTTCCTCCATTGTTTCTCGCGTTCCCTACGCCTTTTCTGCCCAATACAACGCTTCTAAAGCGGCCGTCGCTTCCTATTCTGATACCCTCCGAATCGAACTCGCGCCACTTGGCATCAAGGTAGTGACCTTATACATGGGCCAAGTATCAACCGGTCTCACTGGTCCCGATAACATCGAATTTGGGTCGCAGAGCCTATACGATGTAGTAGAACAAGGAGTTAAGGAAAGAAGTCGGCACCACCTGCAGCATAGTATGAAATCGGAGGAGTTTGCTAGACAGGTCGTTAATGAGGTCCTACGTAAGCACCCTCACCTAGGTGAAGGTGAACACGTTTGGAAAGGTAGCAATGCTTGGACCGTGTGGTTTTTGAATGCTATAGGATGGAAGAAGATCTTCGATGGTTCTTCAGAAGGGGGTGTGGGCCTTACGAAGACCGTAAAAGAGTCGCTATATAAAAGCGGCCAGCGTGGCACAAAGGCAGCTTGAATGTTTGGCTTAGGCTTGAAGATTTATTAATTATATTGTAATTTGATTCTAATTCTTGTGTTAGCGGTAACTACGAGAGTTTTCCCCAGCAGTTGGGAATGGATATTCTGACTTCATTCCTTCTAAACTGCGCGCAAGTCTGTCGTTTAAGCTGATATGATCAGACGGCTCGCAAAGACTATCCATCAATCTGCTCAGCATAAGAAATGCTCAGGCCTAACAGAATTTCTCAGCCCTATATCGCTATACTTTCTAGGCCTTGGTAATATTTAAGTGGGTCCACCCCTATTCGAGGTAGCCATAGCTAAGTGTTATGACCTAACCAACGCTTACCTCAGCTAACTCTGGCCTCCCTAACTCGTTCTCCATTTTCGTCGAAGTCACTCAAGTACCACGCCACAACGCTAAAAATTAACCAAAACAAATCCTAAATTCCCGTAACGAGCCAGCGATGGTAAGATCTAGTTACGTGAAAAAGGGGTCTATTTCATAAATTTGCTTTTTAAAAAACCCGAAATTCCGTACTGATTTATTAGCCTGCTATGTTTTTTTAATTTTACAAAGTTAATTAATAGCCAGTACAGGTCTTGTTTAGTTTTAGTTAAGGCACTACCGAAACTAACTAAATTTCCCCACCCCTGCGTATATGGAGTACGCTTCGCACCCCTGACTAGCCGACAGTATCGGACAGGTCTGATGCAAAGAACGCTTTTCCACTGGCAGCACGCGCTTAGGTTGGCTTACCAATCATGGGAGGATCTACACAGCGCAGTATTCGCTCTTTGAGATCGGCGGCCCAAGCGGGGTGCGCTATAAGGTTTTAACATTCGCTATTTAACGATACATCTAGTTTCACCTGGAAAGGAATGATCATGGGCTTGCTAAAGAGAGAGCATGGCTTCGGATTCAAAAGCACCAATGGGGGTCGAGCAACTAGCTTTGTCCACGCGGAAACCTTCACTGGTCTTCTAAGCTTCGTTATGCATGAAGACTTTATAGCCAAGAGGATTGGACAGAGGGCCAATTTGCTCAAGAGATATTCCGAGTTTAATGCCGACTTTGAGGGATGGGTAGAATCGACGTGGGAGTCAGATGCTGCGGCGGCTTGATGCAGAGATACGAAGTCCAGCTTGCACATACCTCCGCAGGGAATTGTACGTTTAAGTTTTCCAGACTGAAGCCAAGCAAGGAACTGAGTCCAGATGTACGAGTGACTAGGGTCCAGGCTAATTTTGTGATAAAAATGTAAACCGCGGTGTTAAGGGCCTGATCGGAGGGAGAAACGAAATCGGGCGACTGAGCCACAGTCTGAACAATATTGATGAGTAATACGACAAACTGATGTTATTTAGGCCGTAACATATAGAAGCTTTTCTGAAGTCAAAGCGGCACCGGTAGTAGGTGTTGGCCGGGGTGTTCTACATTGCCATTGAAGCTTTAAACTACGCTTGGATGGGGGGACGGGATGCACACTGACGGTGCAATGGTTGCACCGTGAAGGCCGTAGTTAAGTCCACATCGGGAGATAGATCAGACTAACATCGCCGCTAAAAGCATAGTAATACCCTCCGAGCCACGTTGTCCATAGGCCAAAGACTACCCAGCGCCTGTGGCAGAGACTGCCTAATGCCTGTGGTAAGAGATGGGCAACTACGGAACAACTTGAACTTGAATCCATCAGTGGCTTGCAGAAATCCTCGGATTTAACCCGCCTCTGCCCCCTTGATGCTGGGGCAGCGGCTTACCAAGCTTCTTCCTAAGGTGTCGGAATACCCCGGAGCTCCGCTCACCAATTACCACGCCGATCCATCTAAATCTCTCAGGGAAAGAGAGGGAGCGCTTCGAGGACGGGACTGAGTATGGACACCGGGGAGCGTAGAACACTCAAGTTACATGCTAGTACCTGGCAGGCCTGCAGAGATGCATGGAGCCTGATGCAGCTCCAGGTATGCAAGTAGAATGCGGACAAATTGCCTTGTATCGTTGTCCCGGCTTCGACGGACTTGATTTATAAGAAATTAGGCGGATGCCGAGATGCGGATCCCGATCGCATCATAACTAGTCAATTTGGAATTCGTCGTCCTGAGTATAAGATAGGGACGACATCAGAAGTCATCATTCTGTTATGCTCTCCCATTCACAGACTACTCAAGTCAGCCCTTACTCGCCTCGACCTTTACTCATGCCAAAAGGAAAATCACGTCACTCACAACAACATGTCTGCCCCTAAAACCTACCTCATCACAGGCGGTAATCGTGGCATCGGCCAGGGCCTCGTCTCAAGGGTCCTCACGAGGCCCGGTGTCACCGTCATTGCTACGGTTAGGGACCCGGCCAAGGCCTCCCCCGCGCTTCAGGCGCTTCCCAAGGGCGAGGGCTCCAAGGTCATTGTTCTCAAGCTCGACTCCCAGTCCGATTCGGATGCCGCGACGGTTGTTGCTCAGCTCCAGAAGGAGCACGGCATCACCTCCATCGACGTCGTGATCGCCAATGCGGGTGTCTCCCACTCGGGTACAACCGTGTCCAAGACGACCCCTGAGTCCCTCCGGGACCACTTCAACACCAACACCATTGGCCCCGTAACCCTCTTTCAGGCTGTTCAACCCCTGCTCCAGGCCAGCAAGACCGGCAACCCCATCTTCGTCCCCATCTCGACCGTAGTCGGAAGCATCGGAAGCCAGGAGTCCCTATCCGCTTTCCCCCAGATTTTTAGCCCTTATGGTCCCAGCAAGTCGGCGCTGAACTGGCTCATCCACCGCCTTCATCACGAAGAGACGTGGCTTACCACTTTTGTCGTGCACCCTGGTCTGGTCCTCACGGACATGGGCGCCACCGCTATCCCTCCTGGCAGTGACCCCGCCGCCGTTGGCGCCATCGATGTCGAGACCAGCGTTACTGGTCTTCTGAAGATTTTCGATTCGGCTACCCGCGCCGACATTGGTGGAAAGTTCAGGAGCTATGACGGCAGCCCGATGCCCTGGTAGATGCGCGACCATTTCATTCAATAACATTAGGTTATGGAGAACAGATGAAGCACAAGCTGTTGGCTGCTGGATTATCATGATACGAGTCGGTAGGGTTGGATCTATGTGCTAAACTTGAAAGGGGCATTATCCCCCTCTTTATTTTTACGTAGAAAATAAACGAACGATTTGGTTTAAGTGTGCCTCATGGTTGCTTATACCTTGTTACCATAAATGTCTATTTTTCCTCGCGATCTTATATATTAACTTGGACTGGGCTAATTTTAGTTATCTTGGGTAAGGATACAAGTGGACTTTTTCGGAAGCAAGGGCTTACACACTTACAAAGTCCTCCGCGACACGGGCTTCTAGGTCGGCCTCACATCCGAGACTGGTTAGTCAGGCGCCGTGGTTCGCGGGCATTAGCCAAGATACCACTTCTGACAGGCCATTGTAGTCAACACCCGCACGGTTTCTCTGACCAGTGCTCCGATTTCCCAGTTGTATGATGTTATTGTAATAATAGATTTGCATACCTATCCCTATTATGGCTTCCGGCCGCTCTTTTCGCAAGTTAAGGACTCTAATGCATAATTGATACCGTACGATTCGGAGAGAAAAAAGCCCCCTTTTATACCTGGCTCTGTCTGCATTCACAAATGGTGAATGCAGATTCTTATTCACAGTTTGGCCAAGATGCCATCCGGGCTAAGATATGATAGGTGTCCCCTGCTGATATCCCTGACCGTTCGGCATCTGCAGTCCCAACGTCAGCAAAGGTCGGAGAGTTACGCTGGGCAAAGAAGCCTAGGAAGAAAACAAAGGAATGGGAGATTTACCCTGCGAGAGCCATAGCGATTTTAAGCTCGGCCATGAGAATCTTGAGCGCCAACTCGATACCCTCCTGTCCGTTATACTGTGCCACTTGCGGCGTTAGTATCGCCATCTGCCTTTTGCGGAGGCTTCGGTTTCGACATACCGCAAGTCCCCAGATCGGTATCCTACCTACGAAGCAGTGGCAGGCCCCCAGCGCGAGCGCCTTGAATATGTCGGTTCCCCGGCGGATACCTCCATCCACAGCAATGAGGATCTTGCCCGCGGCCGCGACGGCACACTCTCGCAGCGCATCCAGAGTGGCGGGCACGCCATCCAGCTGCCGACCACCGTGATTGGAGATTATGACGCCGTCCAAACCGTGGCGGATCGCTAGGACGACGTCATCAGCGGTGTAGATGCCCTTTATCCAAAGCTGCAGTTTTGTATGGGCACGCAGCCACGGGATCGCCGTGTTCCAGTCTAGAGATGGATCGAATTCGTGTTTACCGGGGCTATCGTCGTTGTTCTCGCGCCCGATTAGTTCGCTCTTGCCGTCAGAAAGCAGATTGGGCCATTCCATGTCGCCCGGCAGCGTGAAGTTATTGCGATACTCGTTGAGCCGCCGTCCAAGAAGTGGTGTGTCGACCGAGAGGAAGATTGCCTTATATCCTGCCGCTAAAAGAGAAAGAAATAATGACCTCAGTTCACCGCCCGCGCACCAATATGATCACTCCAGATGATTGGTGTCGCCCTCTCACCTTCGGCTCGTTGCAGTATCTGGAGCGTCGTATGCCGGTCCCGCAGCACACAGAGCTGCATGACGTACGGGTTTCCCAGGCCCTGGGCGGCCACGTTCTCCATGGACTCGGTTGCGTAGGAAGACAAGCCCATGCATATGCCGAACTTTGCGGCGGCGCGGGAGGTCGCGAGCTCGCCATCGGGATGCGCTAGTCGATGCATAGCTGCTGGGCTGAAGCCCAGGGGCAAGGCCGTCCTGAAACCGAATATCTCCCCTGAGATGTCAATGTTATCTACATTGACCAGTATGCGGGGCCGGATCTTGTACCGGTTGAACGCTTCCTCGTTGTCCCTGAGCGTCACCATGTCCATGGCACCCTCGTTGAAGTAGTCTGTAATGCGGTGAGCTAGGAGACAGGCTACCTACGGTTGCGCCTTGAACAATCCATCACACGCACCTCTGTACATCCTGGGCATCTTGCAGCTGCCCTGTTCCTTCAGATCCTGGATGGTATTGACCAGCGGGTCCCACGTCACTCCGCGGTTCGCCATAGTTATAGGTACCTCCCCGCGAACAGAATCGACAATGGGATATCGGCCGAGAAACCTAGCGAAGAAGACAAGCCGTATATGGCAGAGTTAGGAGGTCTACTACTGGGTGCACGGGACGAACTGCGCTGGGAGACGGAGGATATCAACAGGTAGGCAGCCAGATTTGTACTCTTCCTCGTGTAAGAAATTGTCTCCAGTTAGGTTCACCGTAAGTTATTCTTAGATGCAACCACCCGTCGCGTGAGATGCTAACGGGCTAAAATCTAATTCGCCACGGATTGTCTGGCCCGACCTCAATTGTAACATGCGACTAGGTTGATCCATTTGAACATAAGCTGGGGCGTATGTATCCTCGGGCCGCGATAACCTTCCTACCTTGGAACGCGGGATTTGATGAGGGGGTGGAGGCAGCCCGGCAGATGGCAGGCCTAGCACCGGACATCCCGGTGGAGAACGAACACGCCTGACAGGTTAGCAGGATGAAGATGAACTTCCTGCTAGCCAGTGCCCCCAGGGAAAACGTTTGGGAAAGCTGAGATTGCAAGAGGGTTCCACTTGTCTCAATGGCTAGCTGTCTCGACCGCGTATGACGACGCCGAGAAGAGGTTGCCGCTCAAGGAGACAATCAAAAGAGAACGTCCCAAGCGTGAGACTCCCTCTCCAGCAAATATACCCGAGCATTCGAACTCACAATCCGGATTGGTGGTTAA
Organism: Monosporascus ibericus; assembly: GCA_004154915.1. Classification (NCBI taxonomy): domain Eukaryota; kingdom Fungi; phylum Ascomycota; class Sordariomycetes; order Xylariales; genus Monosporascus; species Monosporascus ibericus. The sequence goes on from QJNU01000189.1 coordinate 33,739, forward strand.
ACAATGTCCATCTCACAGGTTACTCGACGCCTACCTATACACGCGGACGACATGCTGCGTGCAGCCTACACGACGCTGTCACGACCGTGACCTACGACGCACGGGAAGGTTGCCAACCCGGAGCCTACGCATAACTCCATTGGGAACAAACTCACCCCCTCGTCAGCAAGCAAGTAGATTGATGTTCACAACTCGGCTACGAACAACCTCATGACTCGAGTGCCCGAATCTACCGACGATGAGCTGAAGGACGCGGTAAAGTCAGCCCAGGGTGCATTCCCGGACTGGAAGAACACCAGAGTCCTCCGGCGACAGCAGATCATGTTCAACTTTATGCAACTGATTTGTGAGAACTGGGACCGCCTCGCGGCGTCTATTACTCTTGAGCAGGGCAAGACTTTTGCGGACGCTCGCGGAGATGTGCTCCGCGGTTTGCGTGTCGGCCTATCCATGCTGTTCGCATTTCTTGATGACTATTTAGTTCGCCGCTCAGCGCAGGCGTGCTCGCCTGGACCATATTATATTTTGGAAGTTTGCGGACTTGGCCGCTTTGGCCGAGCTGTACGTCGCCGTGCTTCTACGCAGACCTCGAAACGAAAACCTGGCGTGTGATAATGCCAAGGATGAGCCTTGAAGAGCTTAGAGACATTAGAGAGATATCGAGTCTGGCCTTTTTTTTTTCTCCATATCCGAAGTGTATATAGGGTGTGCAAAACTCCTAAGAAACCTCATGGAGCCGCCTGCTGTGGAGGTCAACAGATCCCGACTTAAGCATTTGGGCATGGTTCATAAGTCTCTTCGGGCTTTCTGGACACACGCCGGCCCCCTTTGGGAAAGGTCGCTGAGCAGAGCCGCTAGCCTGATCCAAGAGGACCGCGACGAAGACTTGAATGTGATTTCACCTTACACCCATCAATCATATCTTACGAGGATCCAGGCGGCGCGATACCATCATCCGCGAGATTAAGAGGCTAGAACAACCCGTACACGCTGCCTTTGGCTCTGCCCATTCATTAGAAAACACCAAAGATACATTCGAATATCAATCGAAGGCGAAGAAGAAGGAGAAGGAAGCTAAGGCACCTTCCCAATGGTCTGAAGATCTTGATCTCACGAATTTCGAGCCTGTGGCGGAACCAATGGAAGATGTACAAAAGATCCCCGCCACATGTCATGCTATTGATGTCCTGCCATCAATGTATCTAGTGCCCCTCGGGGACGCCAGAACTATAGACTGGGGCGCCTTCGTCCATGCAATGGGAAATCTTGGCTTCTCGGCCCGCCACAATGCCGGGTCCGCTGTGATCTTCGAGCAAGCAAATGCTATGGCAGCCACGAAAGAGTTCCTAGCTTCGGGTGGTAGAAACATCTTCCATCGGCCACATCCTGTGGCGAAGATGGCTCCCGTTATGGCATCTTCGATATACAAACGGACAACAAAATGGAGGGGGTCACATAGGTGTATGTTCATATTAGATGCCATGACTGTCACAGAGAAGCAGGGATGAAATCGGAAATGGAAGAAGTCAATAGGTTCCAACGATCCTGATGAGTGCTGACACCAATGGCCGTTTTCAGGAGAGATCCCTGTAAGGGGCGACTACGGCCTATGAATGATGACCAAGACTCGGAAGCTGGAAAGCCTACTAAAAGTAGGACATCTAATAGATAGGATTGAGGAGACTCCAGACTAGAGGATCCGTCGGTAATATTTGACGTCGCAGTCCAACATAACCGTTGTCATGGCATCCGCATACGTGCTGAAATCCTTGTGCTTCGGAAACTCGTTCGCAGCCTCGACGCTATCCCACCCGCCAATCATGACGTACTGCTCGACGTCCTCCTTGCCCTCCTCTTTCTCGATACGCCAGCCGCCGCGGTGCGCGTAGGGTTTGGCGAAGTCGTCGTGGATTGACTTGACGCCACCATACACCCTGTCAAACTCAGCTTTCTTGTCCTTCTGCACGAAACACCGCGCCACGCTGATGACGGGACTCTGCAACACAGGCGTAAGTCCGGCATCCTCCGTGGCTGAGAAGGCCTCCACGCCGTCGACGTGGAAGTAGCGGATCCGGTCCCGGTCGATGTGCTCCTGAACGGCGCTGAAGACGCGCCGGTTCTCCTCGCTCGCGATCCAGGCTTCATGCTCGGATACCGACTTCCAGTGCGCCGTCAGCAAGGTCACAGTCGGGTCCTCGGTCTGCTGGAACAGGGCAGCGCCACGAGCCTCGTGGCCGCTGGGGGCGTCCAGCAGGTTCGCGGTGCACCATTCGTCTTGGACCTTGAGTGCGTCCGCGCATGCCGCCTTGAACTCCGGCGTGATGGTCCCGAGTGCGGTCGTTTTGAAGAAGACGAGTTCTGTTACCGGCATCGTGCTTTTCTTGCTTTGGACAGAGAATGATACGAGAGGACTTAGATTTTGAGAGGGGATCTGGAAGAGCTTAGAGAGCGACGAATACGCCTGCACCGGAATTCGTGAGGCCCAAAAAGTGTCCGCAGCTCCAGTATAGACGCAGTGAGAAATCAGTTGCTCTGAAACAATCAGGCTGCCCGACTGACATCGTAAGGGTGGGCCTGGTAGAGTACTTAGGCAGCGATGCCAAGCCTCCCGGTTGCGTCTCCTTATGATGCCTGTAGAATTCCAAGGGACATGGATTGTCGCATGCATCTTCCGGCCCAACCTTTTCCACAAAACACTGCGATAATAACCACGATGACGTTGTACGTATTTGCTACTTCACTACTGTCGTTATATTAATCAACAAAATTGTCCCATACAAGGGAACTTACCTCGGCCGCCCCCAGGCCTTAATCGGCTACCCCCGTATTACACCAATCCAGTCACCAGGGGCAGAAATGTCCGATGATGGACTCAGTTGACCGGCAGTTACTCTATGGGTTACCTAATAAATAAATAAGTACACTTTGTGTTTCTACGTGGCTGACTCTGCTATACCAGGGGTTAAGCAATCCTAAGCCCTTTCTAGGGTCCGTATCGTAATCAGGGGAAGACTCGGCATTCCAAGACATTCTATAGAGCGGGTAGAGACCAACGCATCCCGTATAGGGATCGTCTCAAATGCAGTGTAGACGGCCATGCTTGACTAGCCCTTTCTAGGGCTATGACCTTACTGAAATAAAACGAGGCCCCTTTAGATGCCCTCCGTAATGCTGTTTCCATATGGCCTCCGCCCTAGACTACGATGAGCGAGTCTAGGGGTAACGCTACGAGGGAAACCTGAAGAGCCATCACATTGAATGCTGCCAATAGGCTTCCTGTGCTCGTGAACCATATCCCGAATCGGACCCATTGTTGGGACGTCGTCTTCCCGCCCGGCACAACAGCCAGTCGGACGATAATCGAGATTGTACGGGCTGTAACTTGGCGTGCTTGAACCCCAATGAGATTATTCCGTAACATGACCCAGACTGCCACAGACTTAGAGAGCCCTGAGGTACCAATACGTCTTGACTTATCGCGATGTTCTCCCATCTGAGATATCCGGCCGCCACTTTGGCTTTAGCGTCTCGCCTCAGCATAACTTACTTAATCCACCTCAAATTCACCGCTGGCACAGCCTAGATGTCCTGCGCTTCCATCTCAAGTCGCGTTCGAGGCAGCATGCGAACCAGGGTGCCGTTCCCTTAGTCAAGGATAGCTATTCAATTTCAGGTGAAGTCCGCTGTCTTTGGCTTAATAGCTATGTATTTAGCAGATGAACGCTGGTAACATTCTCCCAACGCTGTCTATGATCCCGTTATACGCCAGCGTTCTCATATTGCCGAGTAAGTCTCCCTCAGGGCTCAGGCACTTGAGACCTCAGCGTGGCCCTTCGCTCGTATTCAGAGTGCAGTGTCACGTCGATCACATAAACCATCAAGCTCAAGCCATAAGAACCAGGAGGCCACTCGGCACTTGGAAGACCGGGCTGCAGATGCTCCGTTCAACATTCTCCGTGGAACCCGACCCCTCCTACAGACAACCAACCGTCCGCAACAGAATAGTCCGTAACTCATTACCTTGGAATGAAATACCCCGACCTCGCCCCAACGCTCGTCTGGAACCTATCCGTTCCGGATAGACTCAAGATCAAGTAGCCAGCGAGGATATTCGCCTTCCTCGCCGGGCGACGAGCTCTTCGTCACGGTGCACGAAGGCCAGGGCGGGGTATTAGTACGCAATCATATTTGTGGCATTTCGTGACCCCTTACTATTCCTGGCGGCGCGCGCGCGCGTTTCGTTCTCAGCCGAGAGCCTTCGACGCTTCCGGGTTCCTGAAATCCCGTCTTCAGCGGAACAGGGTCCTGTCGCGTGTCCTGGTCCGGGGGCCTACGGAGAACACTTTGAGGTTGCGATCTCCTGGGACCCGCTGTAAGCCGCGGCCGTCAGTGTCATAGGGTGATCAGCCGTGTGGGCGACGAGGGTCACCTCAGGGGCAGGGCTTCCGCCATGTTGACTGGCCGTTGTTCAGGACGGGCGAGGTCGCGAGCAAGTAAGGAGGGGCCTTGGCCTCCTGTGCCGTCTCGACCAGTAGTAAGATGCTCGCCACGGCCAGGAGCAAGGGGCAGCTACAAGTCTGGATATTGTATGCCAGAGATTGGGACCCCAATGAGCCGTACCCCGGCTAGAGTGCTCAGGGGAAAGTGCTTGTGTGGAATCGATCTATATAGTCATCATACACCACTTGGCTGTATGGTAAATAATAGCTTTCGAGCGTCGACGAGGGCCTGCAGCCCGAAGCCTACTGTGAACTGTTAGTTTATGTGGAGACTGTCTTCGGAGATAGGCTACACTGTAGGTCCCTAACTAGTGGTTACAGTCCAACCTGGTAAACATTGGGTTACGCCGCAGAGGTATTAGTATGGTCATATGTATACACTGCGGTTTAAAGTATTATTCCGTTCTATAAACTCCATTCAATGGTGCTGCCGAACATATAATGTCATAGGTCTGCCCAATCAGTCCGAACAATCAGTACATAGGTCTACGCCGACCCTCGCAAGAATTGGGAAGCAGCCCGGCCTAGGATACAAGCATCAGCAGGCATCTTGCCAAGAGACATAGGAGCATGTTCACTTCGCCATATTTGGCATACTGTTGCAGAATCAGTGTCGAACCACGACTCTCTCTGTGCAGGACAAGGGGAAAACCGATGTGATCCTTGGTAAACAAGGTGCTGAATGTCTGGCGTAATATAAGGCCAGGAAGAGTGGTGTGTGCGATGGGCGGCCCTGGGAGTCCATTCCGGAGATTTTCTGTAGTCTAAAGGGGCGTATCGTGTTTGATGTCTAAATCTGAATAAGCTAGGAGCCAAATGACATTTTGGCTAAAACTACTCACAGTGATCGTGCCTAGAGGAAAAGCAGGTCAGGCCGTGATTAGCATCTTAGATAGCCTTAGTGCGAGAAAACAAACTGCTGTAGACTGCGTCCACAACAGGCGCGGCGCTAATCATGCGTCCACCAAAGTAACGACCATTGAGACCTTTAATGGCATTCTCGCCTCCCTGGACCTTGTCAAACTTCAGATAAATGTCGCCTTGAGAATTCGGGTCAAGTGCGATATGGACAACGTGACCATATTTGGCCTCGGCTTCCCGTCGAACGTCATCCTCCAGTTCCTTAATCCAAGATTCACCTTCTTCCCTAGAATGAGCGTTAGCAAGCGCATCCGAGTATAGAGCAGGGGCCGACTTACTCAGCTGGGTCGAACATATTGTGCAATACAACACAGCGACTAGCCATGTTGACATTAACAGGGAGTGGCTTGGTTTCGGTTTTAGGCTTGAGAACCTGTCTCTCATCACGACCTCCACTGGGGGCTTCGTCGGTCCTAGCGAGTTTCCGCATCAACGCGTCTCGGCTGTAGTTGTTGAAGTTCACACCGGAGACATCAGTGTCATCTAAAGCGCTAGCACCAGTTGCCTTGTCGCTGTCGCGGCCACCGGCCCGATCGAAACCAGTAGCTTGGGGACCGCGTCCACCAGCGCCGGAAAAGGCGGATCCCTGGTAAGCTTGGTTTTGGCCCTGAAATCTCTGCAGAAGATTGGCAGTTGACTCGGGGGTGAACTTATCGTTGCCAAGCCCTACACGGATCGGGCGACCGGCAAGGTCGAAACCGTTCATCTTTTCGAGAGCTTCACGAGCTTGGTCAGCGTCACGAAACCTGTGAGAACAGGTTAGCTTCTCAAAACTCAACTAGATCGGCCACAGGGGAGGAAGACATACTGTACAAACCCATAACCACGACTGCGGCCGTTGTCGTCCTTCTGGAGCTGAACGAACTCGAGCTCGCCAAAAGGTTCGAAGACGTTTTGGAGATCTTGCTCCGTGATACTGAAGTGGATGTTGCCCACATAGAGACGGTGGAAGGGGATAGAGTTGGCGTGGGAGCCGGAACCTTCGGTGTTGCGAACCTGTCGATTTTTCTCGGCTTCGGTAAGCTGGACAATAACCGGGATACCTAGGAGCTTTTGACCTGTGAGCTGGAGAGCAGCAGTGACGGATTCTTCTTCTTTGAATTCAACATAGCCGACTCTGAAAATAGTGTTAGCCGGGGTAGAACAACAAAGGGTGGCTTTGGAAGACGGAAGGACGTACCCTTTAGATCTACCGCTGATGCGATCCTTTACGATCTGGGCCTCGGTGACGGGGCCGACCTTCTCGAAGAACTCCTTTAGCTCCTTGGTGCGGAGACGGGCAGCCAGCTGCTGGACGAAGACAGTTCTACGATCTCGCTCGTCCTCCGTCAACTGAGGCGTAGCATCACGTCTGGGCGTGCGGCCGCCTCGGGGGCGGTCATCATCTCTGCCTCTGTAAGAGCCGCGGTCATCGCGGTGGTCATCTCGACGATAATGCCGGCGAGGCGAGCGAGAACGAGAGCGATCTCTTCCACCTCGGCCGGCGCGGTAGTAATCCCCATCGCCTCCTCTGTGACGGCGTGAGTGTCGGCGATCATCATCGCGGCTCCTGCTTCTTCGCCTACTCTTATGACTACCGGCATCACTACGAGGGGTGCCTTCTCTATCATCCCCACGATCCCGTCGACCACGTTCGCGATCACGATCCCGGTCGGAACTACGGTCGCGTCGACTTCGGCCGGGGCTCCGGTCTCGTCGGCTTCGGTCGCTACTTCGTTCCCGATCCCTACGGTCAGTGCGATCGGATCTTGCGCGGTCTTCGGGTTCTTTGGAGGATGCGGTTTCCTTTTGGCCATTCTTGTCGGTCGCAGTGGCATCAAGCAGAGCCTCGACATCGAGGGTGGCCATCTTTTAAAGTTAACTCCTACTAGGTCCACTGGAAAATGAAGATAAAGACAGAAATGATCAGGCGTTCCTGATGTTATCTGTCAATAATCTTTTTGATGGTTACCGACAGAATGTCGAATGTAATAAGTGTATCGGAACAGGTGGCTGAATGAAGTGGGTGTTGGTAACTGGGAAAGTAGCGAGTGAAGTCAGACTAGTCGAGCGAAATACGACGGCATATGTTCTTTTTCGGTGGGGCAAGGCGGACGGGGGGCTGGCTGACTACTTAAGGCAGGATCTTTCAGGTGAGTGCCATATGGTCCGTGCCCTTGGAATGCTCCACTTAACATCAACTACCGGAGATGATTGGCCAGTCTTACATGGTAATCAAGTACCCTCTTGAAGGGTTTAGAAATATAGAGAAATAAATGCGCACCGGACTTCCGCAAAAGATACAATAGGGGAGTTATCACCGAGAGTAATCCGTCTCCACTGGATCCTGTTTATGGAGGATATCTGGGGCTAAAAGGGTGTCAGTGGTGAAAGAAAAACAAGTCACTACATAGACGAGCACTCGAAGTGGATGTAGAATGGAATATAGGGGTAGGGCATTGGTTCCTTTCGCTTTTTCACTTCCCATACGTGAAAACAGGAGGAGATCCGCCTACCTACAGACCTCTCTTCCGAAATACATTCCCCAGGAGATGTCGCTACGGAGTCACCTGACAGCGGCAGAGATGGGATCATGGGAATGTCTTCTCTTAAGCACAGAGAGAACGGCGGGCAGAGAGGTGCATATCAGGAGATGCTAAGATGACCATATATACATGGAATGGAAAGAGACGTTTAAGTTGATCACCATATCCAATCTCCGCATCCTAGGCAAGCTCCAGGAGTCCGGTCTATGAAAGGGGCGAATATCGGAACATACTGCTAGGTGCCTAACAAGGGCTCGCACTATCAACGGTTTAACCGACCACATCCTAGAATCCTAGATGGGGCGTGGCGGTCAAGAACGTGCGCCTCATCACGCTCACTACGGACTTGTAAGCTTGATCTATCAGCTGCTGTTTATTATCAGACAATAGGCCATCTGTACAGGAAACGTACGTACATTTGAGGATGTTCCTAGCCAGCTGAGAGATCTTGTATGAGAGTGAAAGGGGCCTCGTACGAGCGCATCATCTCAGTCAATATCTCCATCCCATTCCATCCCGTCCTATTTCACCTCGTCTCATAGTCTTCTTCCTGTTTCCTTTCCCAACTGGGCCGAACTCATTATTCCGATATATCTGCCGCACTACACTTTACCATGCAGATGGGTTATATGTTCAGGCGGTGCTCATGTTAATGAAGGCATTCGAGAAGTAAGTTGTCAGTCTTCTCTATGATCCCAACGGACAAGTCTATCAAACGAACTCTTCAAACAGCTTTTGGAGATATTCAATGTGTTCTGTATGAATAGTCTTGTCTTGGCTGATCACGGGTCATTGGCGTTTCAGTTGATGTACTTGTATTGGCGGTGGTTTCGGAACTAAGGCATCCACGGAGAGGATGGCCCGGAAGAAGCTGCGTCAGTCAAGTTTCAAGATACGGGACTAGGACCGGAGGGAGTACCCTGATAAATCACGACAAGAGCCTCACAGTCAGGATCAATCAGAACGGCTGTCATGGTCGGCCCAGTTAGATGTGGTACTTTGGTCAAACGCCTCCTACGATCCCAGCACACTCGCCTCTGCTCTAGATCTTTACGCTTCGCCAGCGGCCCAGGGAGCTGGTGGCTTCCTCGACGTGCGACGCCTCAAACATAGCAGCCCGTCAGGGATCACACCGAGGCTGTCGATCCCCAGGCACTCCTTATCTCGATACTTATCTAGGCAGGCAATCAACCAGTCTGGCATACACAGACAAGCACACACGGTCCAGAAGATCCAGGGGGGAGTCTAGATACCGATGGATCCCAAATCTGTTTAGATATCCCATGCGGAGCAAAGCCACTATATCATATCGGGCACATAGCCTATGCGAAACCAAGCATCTAACCCAACCAAGCAACCGACCATGCATCCATGGAAGCCGAGAAGATGGCCCTTCCGTTTGTTCACTCACCCACTCCATCCACGCAGTGAGCAGTCCCTAGCCAACCATCTTCCACCCGTTTATCCTTCTCCGTCCCGGGCCTCCTCCGTCCACCACAAGTCCAGTCCAGTAGCCCCGTGTCAGTCATTCATACCCTCATATGCAAAGCTGATGCCATTTTCAACCCTTTCTTTTCCTTGCTCTTCGACCGTGTAATGCGAGGAGGGCACGGCGGTTTACAGACCTCTGATAGTTTCTAAATGTCTACGAATCCCTCCTAGGATGGCCACCCAACAAAGGACCAACTAAAGAGAGAAGGAAGAAGGGAGCAATAAAAGGGCGATAAAGGGAGAAATAGAGAGGCGGCAGCAGAGCATGACAGGAGAGAGTGCGGGAGAGGGATATCAAAGATGACTGAATTCCTAAATTCTCTCCGATGGCAGTGGCCACCTATCCATCGGCGCGTATGTGGCCACCGCGCACCCAATCTCGTGGGTCTGATCCCCTTAAAATTCCATTCCTGCGCCCTAACGAAAGAATTCAACCCGAGAACACCCCTTACATAATAACCCTTTGAGACGCCTTTGAAACGAAGCCATGGAAAAGAAGAAGGGGAAAAACTTGACGCGAGGGAAAAGCATAGGAGATGCGGGCAGCTCTTGTTCATAACAGCACCTCTCTTCTGATCTCCGTCAGTGATGAGATGTGGCTTTCCAACCTGTTGTCCGCCTCGCTCGATTTCTGTATTCCGCCGCCTAACTCGGAGGGAGGCTGTGGATCCCAAACCTCTTTCCCCCCGTGTTTCCTTGACCCTTATTGTCATGCACCACTTGATCGTTTGGCTTGACATCATTAAAGGCGGCGTCGAAATCCAACCTAGAAAAAGCTGGTGGCGGCCTTCCAGGTCTCCACTAATGGGGATAGGTGTCGGGGTATTCGAGTTGACTCAGGATTCCATCTGTCAAGCCGTGCAGTGACTCATCGTGAGGTCCTCAACCGCGGGGCTGTTTGCTGGGATTTCAAGCGTCCTTGCCCGTTGTGGACTCTAATGCTCGCTGGTGCCCAAACTTGGCGTTAGCAGAAAGTGATTAAATACTAGGATTAACTCGAACTCCCCAGTAATAGATTTAGTACACCTCGAATGAGAAACGATAAGCGGCGGGCGATGAATAGACGACGGTTAGGAAAGGCTTCTTGCCGATGAAAAAGCATCCGTAAGCCGGAGCCAATTGGGCCAAGTTGCGTATCGTATGATGTCGCGAGGCGGCTTGGCTATAGTTGAAGAGGGTATTGACTGTCACATGGACGAGAAGGGAAATGATATCGCTTCACTCAAGGGACCCGCAGGCTATGACAATGGGGAAATGGAAGGGCTTTGAAGGAAGCGCATTCAAATAATAATAACTCGCGGTCTGAAGCTAACTATGGCGATCCCGTCTTGGTCCCTCGAAAGACCCGGTGATTGAGTCGAGGGCACCGGCTGGAGTTCGGTTATGTCTCGCGAACGTGACACACCCCAGAGGCATTACTCATGGAAAACCCGGCTAGGCCATTCGCTGTCTCTTGGCGGAACGTTCCGGGCTCTCCATAAGATCTTCCTGAAGGACATCCTCGGTGCCGGCAGTACTGGGCGACCGCTGACTCGGAGTAGTGTGTGTTTCTACAATGCGATCTCCGTCCAAACCAGGGAAGGCACCACCGCCAGCACCAGAAGCTGCAAAGTCGACAGGGTCATTTGTACCCCAGTCGTAGTTCGCCGTCGTACCATCGAAGCTGGTGTTGGAGGTGTTGAAGTCGAACTCAGCAGGGTTTCCATCGGTATAGGCGGATGAGTCTAGGAACTGGGTGAGGTCGACATCCGAGTCATTTGGGAAGTAACCGGAGTCCTCAAGGCCCGGTATCCGACCCGAGGGACTCAGTGGCCCGAGAAGGCTGCTGAGATTCTCAATCTTCTGATTTTGCTCTTCCTGAAGCCGTTGAAGCTTTTCAAGATCTTCTTGAGTTTGGGAAATCCGGTGGATGGTGGATGGCAGGGTGGATGGCATGGTCGACGATAGGATAGGGGACAGAGATGCTGAAGTGCCGGTTGCCGGGATGTCCCCATTAGTGGGCATGGAAACGGCCGTCGCCGGACTCATAGCCTGGGCAGCAGGAGCAGAAGCCGAGAAGCCAGTAGACTGTGGCGACGTAACGTTTGTACCATTGGACATGATGCTCAACATGCGATCGCGCTGATCGTTAGTCATAGTGGGTGACGTGTGGGCCGCGACATCGGCAAAAGGGGCGGTGGAGTTGCGGGATTTTGTATTGGCGCTCTGAATGAGCTTCATCATGCCTTCCTGGGGATTTGCCTCTAGTTCGTGCTTTAGGAACGCCGGTGTGTTATCATCCGTTGGGGTATCGACCAACTCGGTTACAGAGCCCATCCGAGGTTGCGTATGGGTCGCGTAAGCAGTCGGGGCAGGCGTGGTGGAAGGAGATTTCCTGACTTGGTTCTGCGGAATGCCCGGTAGAAGGCGTGGCGTCCGCTTAGGAGTTCCCACCTGTGCCGCACTCTGGAGTCCCTGTTGGTGTGTCCAATCTCCCAAATCGACGACCGTGCCCGACTGCTGGGTTTGAGGTATCTGAGCATTTGGAAGGATGCTAGCTAGCAGATCGTTCACATTCTGCACACCGCCTTGCTCCTCGAGGGATTTCCGAAAAACATTGGCTAGGAAATGTAAGATAGCGTTGATCGAGTTTTCGTGGCGATCATGCTGGGTCTGAAATGCAAGAGCTTGTCGGTATAACTCGTTGTGTTCCTGGCGGAGCTGGGTTATCGCTGCGCTGATTGTCTTCTGTTGTTGCTGCAACGTCGCCATCTGGTCGCGAACGAGAGCGAGCTCTTTCTTCTGGAGCGGCCCGGATTCGGGCGCCGGCAACGCCCGGCTAGTCGTGGTGTGTTGAGGGAAACCCTGGCCGAGGCTATCCTCCGCCGCAATGCCATCCTCGTCACTGTCGCCCTCGACCTCCTCTCCGCGCTTCTTGCTCTTCTTGGAGTTGCCACTCTTGGGCTTGTTGATCAGCCAGAGTAGATTCGGATGACCACGCCTGAAGTAGGGGTTGTAGTATTCGCTGGGACTCTTGTTCTTGCGCTCGCTTGCCTTCATAGAGTTGTCCGAAAGCCCGACCTTTTTATGGAAGCCGTACATGTTGAGCTGCCGAACAAATGAAGCATAGTTGTTGTGCTTGAAGAGTTCCGGAATGAGGGTTTTGGCGAATTCATCTTCATCAAGGACGATGAATGAGTCTCCCTTCTCTGACCACCTGATCAGGTCTGTGTTTTTAGATTCCTCCAAGAAGCTATTTGATGAAGTCAGTACTGAATGCTCAGTCTTGTGAATCTGGTAGTTGGGCAAGGATGCTCACCTGTTCAGCTTCTGCACAAAGGGTGGTATCTGCTTGCGCTTGGCCTGTGCTTCCCTCTTCGCCCTTTGAGCTCTCTCTTCTAATAACTCTATATTATCATGCTCGTCTATGACAGTGCCACCGTTAGCGGTGTTCGGGTTTATCGTGTCATCGGTGTAATTAGGCCAGAGGCCATTTTGTTGTGGACTGAAGCTGCGGCTTGTGGCGACTAGAGCATTATTCACGTCCCTCCGTGCCAAAGCAGTGGAGGGGGCCGGAACATTCTGCGGATACTGGGCTTGCGTGGGCGACGGTATCATACCATACGGGTTCACGTTGTTGGAACCGTTGTCCACAAGATTGCCCACATTGTTTCCATTCCACCTCAACAGCGGATCTGGCGGGTTATAAGACTGGGGCATCGGCTGCGGCATTGGTATGCTACCTGGTGCTGGACGCTTTCGAGGATTGACGTTGGGGTTCGGTGAAGACATGGGGTGATAAGCGTACATTGGCTTCCGCATCTAAAGTGAACAGACGCGTAAGAGCAGCCTTCTTCAGCCGGGCAGACCTCGAGATATCGGCTATTCCAATTCCAAATGGCCAGCTGCGAATCTCCGATTCAACAGCGCAATGAGGCCTGATGTCTTCTATTCTTGATAATTTACGGAGCTCTATCTCTTCTCGGTAGCGGGTTTCTACGCTCGGGTTTGGAAAAATGAGTTATGCGACTGCGATGTTCTCGATGCTAGATGTGGAGAGACGACGTCGATGAGGGAAATAGAAAGGATTCGCGCGGTGACTGGGGTTGGGGTTGCGCTTGCGTCAGGAGATAGATGCGACGAGGTTGTCGGGAATGGTCGCAAGGCTGTCCTATTGATCCAGTGCTTACGTCGCTAGGCCGCCAGCAGTCCTACTTCTGGGAATGTTCAAGGTGCCGCAAGACAAGCTGGCTTTGGTCGCCTATCAGTCGCAATGCAACCGAGTAAGTGCCGGCTGTTGCAAACCGCAAATCAAGTGGGGCGTGGAAAGATACCGGGCGACCAAGTTCAAGTCGTTTCTGGCTTTCGGTACTGAGAAGCGATCAAAAAGATTTTGTTCTCGTGGATCAGGATGGTGCGTTCCAGGAATTCCCAGCTTCCCAACCTTTTGGGAACTGGTCTTCCCTATATACTGCGCAGGACCTCAAAGAGGCCTGGCGGAGGGATTGAGAAGGAAAAGCAGTTGACTCAGCGACCTGAAGTCGGAAAGGAGCTTCCAAGACCCCAGGCAGGGAGATAAGAGATATCTTGTCTCTGCCGCTCGCTTATTGTAACAATTGAAGGGACTGAGACCGGAGGCAGGTTGATGGGTAGGCAAAGACCCCCTTGTTCTCGAAGTCGCAAGATCTGAGTACCTACTATGTGAGTTGGTATGTAGGTACGGATATGTATGATGTATGGATGTCTGTATGTGACAGTTGGGGCGCGAGGCTATCAAAAAGCTCCGATGCGTCCGTCTTCTGGGTATCAACTATCAATGAAACGGTCTGCACTGAGAGCCGGGGGCCACAGCGTCACTTTTACGTTGGTCAGTGTCCGCTTATCTCGATGGGTCTCGGCAGGATGATTATGCCGTCATCCCGCTGCCGGTAGCAAAGGTGATGTCCGCGCGGCTTCCAATCCGGCCAGAGGCACGAAGACGTTGGTGATAAAAAGTCGACGAGAGGGAGGCGCCAACGTATACTTGTATGTACACTGGAATATGGGTATGTATGTATGTATGTAAATGGTAGGTACAGTGGGCTGTGAGGCAGATTTGGTGAGGTGGGGTGACCGTGGGCGGCGCTGTCGACTGTCAGTATGAGAGTATGTTTAGGTAAGCAGAGTCTGGGCACGTCGGTGTTATCACACCTACATTATTATCCGGATGAATAGGTCCTCCGGTTGTTTCGGGCGCTAGAGACAGCGGAGGTGTAAAATATTTTGGCAATAGCAATACTACCTTACAAGGTTCTATCCTGGTTATGTTTTCGAATGTCTTTTTCTGACCGTTGTTTCTAGGCGCGGTAACCGGGGAAAGAGAAGAGGCTGACTCAAATCTCTCGCTTCCGCCCCTGCACAGGCATAGCGAATGAATGCGAACGTGTCTTGGACTCTTGGCTTGTCTCTGAGCTTGCACAAACCACGTGAAGGTGTATTGCCATGCCCATCCGAACAGGCGGAGTCCGGAACGGAATTTGGAACCAGATGTCCACGCCCGGGTAGTAGGCGGGGCGGGGATGCCTAGGCTCCGACGGAAAGTTCTAACAAAGGTGTCCTTCCGGAATCCACTAGGTGTTATCGATTAGGGAGACGGAAACACAAAACAATGAGGAGTGGGATAACAGCCAACGCATCTAGTCGTAAATTAGACTTCATAGCTCATAAGTTCTGACGTATGATTTTATATCTTTTACATGCTATATCGAAGTTTTAGGTCTTCCGCCTCCAAAAGTGGCTACGTTCGAGCATTAGCACTTGGCATTTAGATGAAGCGCCGACAAGAGTTGAGATAGCAATGCATCGAATTTCTTAGCGCGACGACATTTGTCTCCATGTCAGAGGGAATTGGATGGGGGTTATCGAGATCCAGATCTGATTCTTCTCGATTTCTTCATTAATTCACGATTGTCGGTCCAAATGCTTAATGCAAATTTCGATGGGGCAAGTCGGATGACTTTGCAGGGGCTCCATAATCGTCCTCAAGGAGTGGGTCCCCAAGCACAAGAACATATGTAGAGCAGCAATTTGTCCTCGGTGGCCGGAGCAAAACGTCCCTTGCGGACCGGGGTGGTTCTCGTACACCGTTAGACTGGCTGGTCAATACACAGCGATGGAGGAAACAGACAGAAGTTCTACCAAAGTTCGAACAACCGCTGGGGTCAGCTGTTCAAGAAAAGAAGCAAAGATTCTCCATCAAGAAGACCACGGATGATCTGATAGAATAACCTTAATCGACAGTGTCATTAACTACCTATCTTAATGAGTATTAGTCCAAATCGGGAGAATAGGTTCGTCCCAACCCTTGTCATTCCTCTTTCTCATGCAAGTAGTATTTTACGGTCGCTTACAACCATTTGATACATACACGTAACTCCGCTATTCATGTCACCACGTCGCTGGTAACCTGACCTTGCCAAGATATACCATTCTATGAATAAACAACAGTACATATATCATAAGAATCTCAGGTCGGCGAGGGAGCTCCGTTAGCGGAGATATCGAATAACCGTATATATATGGTAGAGTAACTGGTACTCTCAATACTACCCCTAAATTGGCGTCGAACTTAAATCACAACGGCGCCAGTAACCTAACCTTGCCCAGGTATACCATTCTATCGAAAAACAGCAAGCACCTCAATCTGCATAGAATATCATGGGAATCTCGGGTCGGACAAAAAGCCCCATCGGCAGAGATGTCGAATTACCGTGCGTAGACCCGGTAAGCATAGATGAGCCGGGACAGCACGATGCACGTACGATAGCGGCCAAGCCGTAAGATATTGAGCCGATATTAAACAGCTCGTCAACATCGCGGGGTATCATGTGTTCAGTTTATGCGCTGTAGATCACATCGATCAACCATCTCCCGATAGACGGCCCACCCACCACCCACCACCCTGGCTCTTTCCATGGGCAGTAGCCCCGGACATGTGGAATTTATTACCTGGCTCCGCGTCCCGCCAGCGCGCTCGCCCTGGCTAGCTTCGCGTTCCGCGCCTGATCCCACTCCCTGCCCGTCCCGCGGGAGTGCGCCTCCCGCCGGACCTTCTGCTCCTCCCGGAGCGTGCGCGCCTTCTCTCGCGGGTCGATGACGACGAGCTCCTCCTCTGCCTTTTTGCGATAGCTGAGGTCCTTGCCGAGCTTATCGGCAACGAAGCTGAGGCTGTGCGCCATCCACCCCTCGTCGTCACTCTCCTCCTTCTCTTCGCCTGCCTTGTCCCACGACCGGCAGCTCTGGCAGTTGGCGATGAAGTGGAGGTCACATAGCTCCGCCTCGTCGTCCTCCGCCGTGTCCGCTGTATCTTGATGCGCCCCCTCCGAATTCTTTCCTCGCCTTTGTGATTGCCCCAAGGTATTGCCGTTCGCTTGCGTTCTTGAGGACGTGTCAGCCAATTTGGAGCGGAATGCCTCGAATACTGAGATGTCTGCGCTTGTCATATTACCCTCGCCATCCCGCCGCCTCTTGCGGCCGCGCGTCGATGTCTCGGGTATTAGCTGTTCTAGCGCCGATTTCTTGACCTCCTTGATAGGCTCTGAATGAATTGTTCGCTTCATAGATGCTTTTAGAGCTGCTATTTCTTCGTTTGCTTGCTCCAAAGCTGACTTCTTCGGTGGTTCCGGCTCTGG
Organism: Monosporascus ibericus; assembly: GCA_004154915.1. NCBI lineage: Eukaryota > Fungi > Ascomycota > Sordariomycetes > Xylariales > Monosporascus > Monosporascus ibericus. Next base: position 50,824 of record QJNU01000189.1, read on the forward strand.
AGATACGTCGTCGTAGATAGGCGTTGGCTGCTCCTTTGGCTTTGGCGGAGGCATGGGCTTTGTTCCTGGTTTACTTTCCACCTCTGGTCCGCGGACCGGGATGGACTTCTTGACTGCTTTCTCCTCCTTACGGGGCTTTGGTGCAGGTGTTGTTTCTTCCTCCTCTTCCATGACTATCCTCGTGTCGAACTTGGCCTTCTTAATAACCGGCTCGTCTCCATCGCCCTCTTCATCCCCAAAGCTCAGTAGTTTCTTAGCCCCGGCCTTCGGCTTCTTCTTCTTCTGGGACTTCGGAGCAGGTGCTTGTTCGTTACGCGCCGCCACCCTTTCCCTTTTCTTCATGTCCTCGAACGGGTTAACTAGGATCTCGACGCTGGTGATCTTGATTGGGTACAGCGGCCGTTCGCTACCCTCAGCCAACTCAGCCTCTCCCATGCGCGACAGGTTATATATCGTATCGCCAACTATCCTGCCAAATAGAGTATTCTTGTTGTTAAGCTCCTCGGTCTTGTCCAGCGTAAAGAAGAATTGACTGCCGTTCGTGTCTGGTCTGCCCTCGTTTGCCATGCCCAGAAGGCCCCTCCGGTTGAACTTTAGTCGCGAGTGGAACTCATCCTTGAAGTTTACCCCCGTAGGTCCCGCGTTCCTCCCTCGTCGCTGGTCCATGGGCCACGGATCCAGATCGCCGCTGTAAGCGCCGCCATCGTAGATTGACTCGCCCCCGTTTCCCGTGCCTGTAGGGTCTCCTCCCTGTATGATGAATCCGGGAACCAGGCGGTGGAATATGGTGTTATCATAATAGCCGTCGAGGCATAGCTGTAGGAAGTTCCGCGATGTCAACGGGGTCTGCTTCGCGAACAGCTCGACGGAGAGCTCGCCGAATGTCGTGTGAAGGATAAGAGAAGCCGTGGGCTGGGGTTCGAGGTTATAGATCGAGGACATTCTGCCGGCTTTCGTTCGGCTTGGTGGAACCGCGACTATCAGGCAGGAAATGGTTCAATTTCGCCGCATCAATGCGAGTCTTAAGTGGAAGTGACCGAATCCTTTTGGCGACGAAAGTTGAAGAACTGGGAATTAGAAGCAAGCCGTCCGCTCACTAACGTTAGAGCTATTACTGCATGTGATTCCTTATCTTATCGCCGCTCTTTCATGGCACATTGGACTCAAACTGCCCAGAGCTCGAAATAGTTGTGCAGAGGAATTGTCAACATCTCCCATTCACGTACGTAGGTACTTTTTAGATCATGACTAAAAGGGCTCCTAATGATCAATAATGTTATCATTTTATCGGCTCTGCTATTGCTTAGATAAAGGTAGCTGGCATGGTAGGATCAATATGGTATCATGAGCATCAACTTGTTTTCGTGTCTTGTAAGTGTAAGCCATCAGATTCAGGGTATCACTACGAAATTACAACTCCCCAAAAAACCAACCTAAAGAACGAAATGACGAACGCCAAAAAGGCGCCAGCGTCGTCCCGAGTCCCGCCCGGACCTTTGCAAAGGATGTATGTAACCTTCTGTTGCATCCGGTTACGTATAGTAATAAACCGGCCCTTTCTAAGACTAACATCTCGCTTCCGCCTCCTAATGGCGCCTCTTAGCAGTTCTAGCTGGCCGTCGTCCCTCATCGTCAACGTGAGCGTCCCATCCTCCGGCCAGGCTGGTCTGAAGTTCATCCGTCAGTAATCGCCTCTTCCTGGAAGACTGACCATCTTGTGCCTGAGTCGTCTGGGGGCCACGTAGAGTTGTGGTTGTAGTAACTGCATGGTCCGCCTCGTCATCGTTTCTATGCTTCTTGTGGGAATCCGATACCATTTGAGCTCGCTTTTGGCGTTCGTCGTCCGTGGCTGATGTCTTCCGAACCCCCTTGCTCTTCCTTCGCACTGGGGGAGGATCCGAGTATTTCTTAAATTCCGGTATGTCCTCTCCCTTATCGCGCAGGCGGAACTGCTGCTTACCCATTTGATGTATGTATTCTTTGCCCTTCTCGAGCTCTTTCCATGTTCCATGCCTCTCCTGCTGCTGAAGATTGAGATATATCAGAGCAGCCCTGAAATATTGGTTGGATTCCTGCTTGGTTCCTGGTTGCTTCTCGAAGCCTGTGGCTGCATTAACTTCTTTGTCGAGTTGCTTGTACCGCGCATCGAATTCGACCTGACTCTTCGTCTTCGGGCGGTCAGGAGATGGCGGCGGTGGGCTTTGGCTCTTGCGATTGGCCTTGGCTAGAGCGCTTGGTTCTCCTGATCTCGTGATGAGTTCCTGTTGAAGCTGAACCCGGTTCGAGCGACGTAGCAGAGCTCCCAACGCCCGAGGTTTCAGGACGTACTTTTGCGCTTCTTGCCCCTCTTCTCCTCCGCCGGAGGTTTCGGGGATTCCACCATTGTTTATATTACTATGTCTAGCTTTATCCTGATTCCGGCTTGCAGACTCCAATTGGGAGCCCAATTCGTTCAAGGAGCCACTTGCTTGGGTTCCGAGATGATGTTGGCCATATACTTGTTTACTAGCCCTGGGCAGGAAGACATTAGCATGCAAGTAAAGGCACGAAACTAGGTTGTTCTGGCAACAAAGCCTCCAAGATATGGATTATATGGCGTGCAAGAGCATTCGGAATATATACCTCTTCTGAGATTGAACTGACGGGTTGAGCAGCGTCGATAACGATGGTGTCGCTGCAGACGCGTTCATCAAACACTGGTGTGCTGCGAGTCGAACAGATGTTTCCTCGCAGGGTGAGATTCCCTCAGGTCTATCCATCAATCCTGAGGGCGAATGGGCCTGGTATTCGGAAAAACCTAGGACGGTGCTCTGATTAGAGTAGCTTATGTAGTAAGGATGTTCCGCCCACTGTCTGGTGGCTCCTTCCCCGAACCGTCTGTTCCTCGCTGACATGAGTGCGCCTGCAGTTTCAACAGTCTCTGCGTCTTCATAATAAGAGAGTTCATTTTCTCCAGTTTGACCAGCAGTCGATCGCGACCTGTAGTCGGCCATCGCTGAAATACAGTGAGGGCTGAGGTTGAAGAGTAAGTAAACTGGTTCCTTCCACAGTCTCCTTTGTATGCTAGGCCGTCGCAATAAGGATGATGGGCCCCGGGGTTGCAGATGGCGGTTTCTGCTGGTAATGATGAGTTGGCAGTGTCTACCTGACGTCCAAGATAAAACAGGAAGAGTATCTTCCTCAACGCTATCGTCCCTAATCAATGATTGAATGTCGATCTTTCCAGCTGCATACGAGGACATAACAAGAGGAAACTGCTTCACGGACTATCACTGAAGAAATATGATGAAATCGGCTTACGTCACCGACAGCTTCGTGCTATACGCGACGCCCTGAAACTTTCTCGATGTGCTGCTCATGTACGCCTTCGTTGGCTGGGACTCTCCTAGGTCTGATTGCAGAGGACTGTGGAATCTTGGGACATATTGTGCGCGACGCAGATGGTGAATTTAACGACATGACCGATCTTACCTGATCACCCACGGTCTGAGATATCAACTGTTAGAATCGCGCCGTGCGATATGGGGGAGAGAAGGAAAGAAATCATTTAAGGTGCCAGACGTAGGGTAAAGGATGGTGCAAACCTTATGGGTGCAGAACGGGAGTTCGCGAGGCATCAGCTCGAACGCCCAAGTTACCGTGTGTGCAGTGATAGAGAGTAAATAGCACGAGTAATACGTGTCGCGAGATCCATACAACGACGAAGTTGCGGAAAAGGGCAAACGGACTCGGTCGCAATGTAGCAAATTCGAATCAATTGCCCACCAAGTCGCCTGTTAAAGCTATGGCGGCTCAAAAAAGACATCAAGCCACCAGACGAGGCAGAACTTTAACCTTACCAGGGGAAGACTCCGCCAACTCAACTTTCTATTTATCTTTAGCGAAAGTGCTAGCTACGATAAACGGAAAGCATGCGGAAGCTTCCAAGTATACCTATAGCAGAGTTTAAGCTACAAATCCACATATTAGAATGAGAAAACAGAGGACCGCGTGCGTACCTTAACATGATCCGCTCCTGGTTTGATCTTTCCCCAGGAAATAGCTTCGTCTGGCCGCGCTCCCGCATCACTGCCGTCGAACTCCTGCGCCGTATTGATATAGACAGCCGATTCCGCGCCATTTCTCATCAGACATGCATTCGCGATGTGATGTTTGACAACGCCCCCTCCTAGGATAATCATACCAGCTCGTCTTGCGCGAACGGCAATGGTGTTTATCCTCCGGATGTCCTCGACGATATCGATCTTCAACTGCTTCGGCGACGCCTTGAACGTGTGGAAGTAAAGCATGTCACCCAAGCTTCCATCCGTTAGTGCAGGGCAGAAGACCGGGATGTCGTTCTTGTATGCCCAATAGTATACTGATCTCTCGTCGTTGATTTCTTTGCCTAGCCGATGTATGGCCTTTGATGGCGTCCAGTTGATCTCGCTCTCCGTACCCTTGCTTGCCTCCTGTTCCTCGAGCATATTATCGAGGATCGGCATCACCCAGTCTTCGAAGGCGCAATAATTCGCATTGGGCACCATGAGGTTTCCTATGCGGTTGAGGCCTTTCGATCTGAGCTCTGCGCCGGGGGCACTAAAGGAAGACATGTAAGTATCTCCAAGACACTTAATGAAGTCCTCCTCAATACCCCCGGCCGTCGTGACGATACACGAGACATGCTTATGTTCTACTAGGTACCGAAATATACCCCTGAGACCAGACGAGATCATGTTTGACGTGTACCCGAGAAATATGGTGGTTTTATCTCCAGTCTCCGGATCTCGCCATGACCGCTTTGGTTGTTGTCAGTTGCCGTACACGATTCCAGAAACCCATCATTTGCTAACCATGTCATTGATGATTCGAACTGCCTCGCCCATGGAAGACGCTTGGAATCCCATGTGCCTCATGCCTTGGACCATATCGTCAACAGTGATAGGTCTCCCCTTGAAGTCATTGAAGTCGATCTCTTCTACCTTCTGTGCCCCTTGCGGGAGCTCTGCGGATGGGACCAAGACCGCATCCGTCGCCTGGGAAGGCGGCAAATTAAAGTTGAAGTCAGTCGTCATTGTCTCAAATCTCGTCTAGTATAACGGCGCCTCAAGAGAACAGATAAGTTAGAAGTCGACTTTGGTTTGACGGGCGATAGCACTGAAGGGCTGCAGGAACAGTTTTGTAGCGCTTGCATAGGCAGATAGTGAGGTTGTCGATGCGGACTTGCGACAGAGCCTGGAAAGGCCGGACCAGTTTAGAAAACGAGGGACGCTTCGAACGGTGCCAATGCAGCGAAATACCTACTTCACTGTTCGGGCACAAAAACGACTCGATTCGTTCCACTGCCTCTCTGGTGACACGGGTGAGACAAAAGGTAAAGAAAGAGCACACACAGCCTATTGCAATTCGCATCCAACTACTACGTACTAGTATAATACATGTATTCCTAGAGTACACCTCCTGCATATTCAATTGGCAAGGGAAAAAAATTGCCTGGTGCCCATCTACATACATGTACCGTACCCACATCTTTAGCACTGTCAAAATCCGAAAAAAAGCCCTTGCAGGGATGGATTTCGACCACTTGAGACAGAGCAAGCGCCTTACCCGGGACCACGGTTATGTGTTTTACATCCACGTGTGGCGCTCGACTAACCAGGTACAGCGTGCCTGCCATTTTCTCAGGTCCCGCTCAGGGTTGTAGAGTAATCTTATGTGAAGAAAACCGTGGCTTAAATAAAGAGCAAGATGTGCCTATATCTCCTTCGTTACGTAACTTTAAACCGTTAAGGCAATGAGGGAATCTATATTAAATGAGTCTATCCTATTATTAAGAGTTTCTCCTTCTTCTTTTAAATCTAGTAATATAGAGTTTTTAGGAGTTCCTGAACTCTTGACAGGACCTACGGGATATTTGATATCATGTACTTCGCGTAGACTCAAAAATGTGCTCCTCAATCAATTCATACTAAATCTTCACCACACCTGACAGGACTCTTGTCACACTTGACATCTTTCTATCCTGGGTCATGAAATCTATCTAGAGGGCCCGTATCTGTCACATCTATTTTCAAGACTTCGTGCCTGAGGAAAGCCCCAACCATAGTCCTCCTCAGGACAGAGGTTTCAGCTTTCCAAGAAGCAAATTCGACCCAATATGCACAAGATCTACAAGATCAGAGAAACGACGAGGATCAGTTACGGTAAGAGAGGCGACAAGGTACGATACCAAGGAAATGGGTGCGGCTCGCTGATGTGTTCGGTGCCGTTGTGGATTCCGTTACATTAAAATAACTAGCTGAACAGAGCAAAAAGTATAAAAATATATAATAAAATAAAGAAAGAAAAAAGAGAAAACGCCATGTAGTTCCTTTATCCTCCCTTGACAGTGTATGACATGATATTAAAATGCAAGCGCCTCCCTGTTAATACTACTCGCGCATTGGTCCATATTTGCGCAGAAGACGATATCATGCTTACTAACAGTAGCAGACTTGGGAAGGGACTGTCGGGCAGGCCAGATCTCGTGGCCGGCCTCCTTTTCTCTCTTGTAATGTGTCTGCACGATGTCGCGCACGCCCTTCTGGAAAAACAAAGGGCCCTTCTCCATCCTAGGATGCATCTCGCCGTTGACAAAGACACCCGCGTTCAGGTTCTTCTGCGCATTCGCGCACAAGTACTTGTCTTCTGACATGATCCGCTTGTACATAGAGCTGATTGTCTCGAAGTCTTCATCACTGGAATTCTTGTTTCGGTAGACTTCGTATCTCATGACCGATTTGATTGGGCCGCTGGGCACGAATCTTTGAATGAAGAAAAAGTGAGGTCTGGCGGGAAAAATTAGCTAACTTCACGGTCTCAGATTAGATGTCATGCACTTACGAGACGTTCATCGAGGCATTAGGGAAGTAGTAGGTGCTGGAAACTTTGAACCCCTTCTCAATCTGCTCTGGTGTAGGGTTGCCGAAGTGTTGGATATGTCCGTCCTTCGTCTTCACATAGTAGGAGCTGAGGTCTGCGATGGCCGGAATATCGGGATGTGAAGTCTTGCAGTGATAACACTCGTTGTAGTTGTCTGCCAGAATCTTCCAGTTGTACTCGCCTTCCATCTCCCAGGTGTGGTCAAACTGGTAGTCCTCCCAGTTATAGTCCTGGAGCCTAGGTTGCGTATCGACACCTTCGAAATCGTCCGACCAGGCAATCTCTGGCTTCTCGCCGGCATCAAAATTGACCCAGATGAAACCTTTTTCATCAACATGAACATGGATAGGCAGGAGGCCGTTCTTGGACTTGTCGAACTCTTCAAGCTCCTGATACCCAGGTGCCTTCGCCAGTTTGCCATTTAGGCCGTAGGACCATCCATGGTACTTGCAAGAGAAGACGAAGTTGTTGCCTTCTTCGTTGGTCACAACAGGGAAGGCACGATGTCTGCAAATGTTGTGGAACGCATTGATGTTTCCTTCGCGATCACGGCAGATGATGAACTGAAACCCAGCCACATCGTATCGCAGCCAGTCCCCTGATGCAGAGAGCCTGTGCTTGTGCGTGGTGAGAAGCCATTTCCTTGAGAAGATGGCACGCCTCTCGAGCTCGTACATCTCCTGAGAAGTGTACCAGGAAGCTGGGAGAGCTCTGATAGGAGTCTTGTCGTCTTCGGCTGGGGTAGCCCGGCCGAGGCCAAAGTAGCTCTTGAGAAACGACTGAGTCATTGCAAGTGCGAATAGGGTAAAGGTGGAGGAGGCTCGACTAAAGTTTCAGGGCTCGGTTGATGTTCATTGATGAATTGCCCTTGGAATTGGGGACCCTTTATTCTTACATATTGTCACTGTTAGTAGGTTCATAGAGACCTATCAAGACCCCTTTACTTCATCATTCCTATCACGCCCATATCTGTAGAGTTGGATGTAAGGGGTCAACGGCTAACCGTATGCCCCGGGATGCTATACCGATCACGTGCTCAGGTAGCTTCCGTTCACGGTCAACCGATACGCGGCCACAAGTAGGCCCAGAGAGACGAGATCTCAAAATATCATCTGGACTATAGATATCCCCACTTGTGGCTTGGGCGTTGATTGCTGAAACCGCCAGTGACAAGTGCATCGGTCAGAATGCCTACTTGGCCGGCCGGCAAGTTTCGAAATCCCGTCGGCTAGCATAGACGTCAAATCGGAAACCGCACGGCCACGTCAGCCGTTCGAATATCGTGATGTTTAGATTGCCACGTCGTGACGTCTTTTTGGGTAATACAACAGGAATCCTGGAATCACATCACTACATGACAGGCCCAACACTGCCTCCATCATCGAACATTGATTCCGTCAACGGCGGCGGACGGTTTCGCCCTTGTGTTCTCGGGCCATGACAGAGGATCATTCTCAATCAATCCGCCACATACCAGACTCTTCCTAGACAGACTTTGAAAGCATTGCACGTTTATGAGCTTCTGGATTCAAAGAAACTGATAGCTTTAATTCCTTGTGCATCATCAAGTTTTATTGGATTATGTGGGCAGAAGTGTTGCAATTCTTCAGCCTGGGATGCTGTTCTAATTGGGGATAGTCTTGGACTGGCTAGATATCGAGTTTCTCCTTGGCTTACATAGCCTAGACCTTTTTGTTCCTGCAAGCCCAGGGCCACAACTGAGCCCTTTCAAAAAATCACCACATCTGCCGACAGATTATGGCAAAAGATCGGGCGTTCGAACTGTATTAGTGCAAGCGTTATACGTTATTTCTATATTCCTTCAAGTTTGCGCCCGCCGGAGCTTCTACCCCGCGGCCCCTTCTAACTAAACTGAATATTGCTTGTGCCAAGGCCCCAAATTTCTTCCTTGGAGTTGCCCCGTCACTCTGCTTTGCAGGTTCCTTCTTGCATGGTCCTTATCTTGGAAGAGCATCAACGTTTAATCGGCACCGGAAACCAATGATAGAAAGCTATCAGTGTCACGTAACAGGTCAGACGCTACTGCAGAGAGCCTCCGGCTTTGCAAATCTGTCGCAAGGTCCCCTGTCGTTATCAAGTTTCCGGGATGGAATGCTGATACGGCTCCGATCTCGGATAGTAAGTGGCGTTGGGATTCTATCATGGCTGGCATTTGGAGGCCGAAGTGGGGGCGCTCTTTTTCCCATGGGGTTGCCGAGTGAGTAGATGGGATTGCATGTTTTGCGATAGTGTGCTTGTCGATCCGCAAGGCCGAGATGAACCGAACGGCCTTGTCAGTCACTACTCCGTGACGGCCAAGGAAATCGTTCCCGGTGCGCATGACAACGACGAGCGAGCGAATGAGCTCGTGACAACTTTTTGCGGGCGGGGCGATATAAGACCTTATTCGCTCTAACGACCGGGGGAGCTTTCTATATGTTGGTAAATCGACGTCCTATGTCCCGTGTGTCTCTCTCGGGCCTCACTCTCCCCACCTCCCGTCAATTGGGGCTCTCTGATTGCCTGCCTTACGGAGCTAAAATCCGAGACCCTGACTTGCTATACTCCCTGATACGGTCCTGGGACTTGAGATGGCCTCAAACAAGCCCTCGTACCTCATTGTTGGAGCAGGCGTGTTTGGTGTTTCCACTGCCTATCATCTCATTACGGAACACCCCGACGCATCAGTCACAATTGTTGACCGCGACGCATTTGACGCTTACAGTCGCGTGGCCGCGTCGTGGGATTGGAATAAGGCGGTACGAGCCGACTATGACGACATCGTTTACTGCCAACTGGCGATAGAAGCCCAAGACGTCTTCAAGTCTGATCCATTATGGAAGCCGTATTTCCATGAGACAGGCGTTTATTGGATCTGCCGCGGCGAGCATGCGCAGTATGTCATTAACAACTACCGGAAGCTCGGCCGTAAGGCTGATATCTCTGCGGTTCCAATCGACGAGGCACGGAAGATGTACGGCGGGCTCTTCGAGGATGCTGATTACGCTGGCGCCAAAGAGGTTCTCTTGAACAAGACCAGTGGCTGGGCTGCCGCTGGAGACTGTCTACGGGCCGTCACTCGCAAAGCTCTGGATCTAGGCGTCAAGTACGTGACGACTGAAATTGCGTCGTTGCAAATTGAAAATGACGGCCGCTGCAGCGGCGTCAAGACCGCAAAGGGAGCAGTGTTGACAGCTTCACACGTTATTCTCTGCACTGGCGCATTCACGCCTAAGCTATTGGAGCTAAGTGCCGTGAGCAGCGGACGCAACGAACTTCGGGCTGGTTCGAGGATCGTGGCGGGCGGCATTACCACAGGAATGGCGACTCTTGATGAGGAGTTGTACAAGAAATTCGCAACTATGCCCGTGGGCTTTCAGGAGAACCCTACAGACCCGAGAACAGGTGATTAGATGTCGAACACGAAGACGCACACTGCATCGCCCAGCTAATGGCATGATCAGGCCCCTTCATTGGCAGTCTTCCACCTACTGCCGATAGAGAGCTGAAGTGGTGGGGACAAACAATCTTCAAGAACACTCGGGAGGTTGTTCCAGGTCGCTTCATCTCCGCGCCGCCCGCCGAACCTGATTATGCCCAGTGGAAAGTTCCTGGGAAGCTCAAGGAGGACATCCGCTATGCGAACCGTGTATTTTATGGCGACAAAGGCGCAGCCTGGAAGATGGAGAAGCACCGTATCTGCTGGTAAGTCATGCACCGCATCACCATGACGATATAGCGCATCAAATGACTGACTGGCGGAAAAGGGATGCTTTCACCACGAGCGGAGACTTCATTATCTCCCCACACTCGGGCTCGAAGGGTTTGTACATTGCAACTTGCGGCTCGTTCCACGGCTTCAAATTCTTTCCGGTGCTTGGCAAGTACGTAGTGCAGATGCTTGAGAAATCGCTGGCTCCAGAACTGGCGGAGAAATGGGCGTGGGATAGGGAACGCCCAGATCCGGCTCTTAACCCGGAGTGGCCGAGAGCAGAGATGAAAGATCTGATAGACCCAGTCGCGACATTATAGTAATGTAGTAATAAGACATGCACATCGTGATGTGAGAGGTTGTCCTAAGACATGAAAGTGGCCACTCGTGTCGCACGTGGCACTTCTCTAGCGTCGCTTGTCTAGCGTCGCCGGCTGCACGTTCACTGTTGCCGTTAAAACGTGCGCCTGCATCCAATAAGCCGACATCCAGTGACGCCCGAGCCCGAGCCTGTGCCAATAGGGCGGACTACCCGCTGCAGTCTACAGATTTATAAGTGCACAGACTGTACAGAGTACGAAGAGATGCACGGGCAGGAACGGTAGCAGGAATGTATCACAGGGTGCGAGGGGTGTATTTCAGAGGATATCAGAGCTTATTGGAACTTGGGGGGGCAGTTCGCAAACTTTCAGCACCACCTGCTTGTGGTGATTCAGAATCAGCTTTTGCAAACCGTTTGGATCCGAGAACCAGCCATCTCCACAATGTTTCGCTGAAATGGCTTGTCCTTCTTAGCAGGTCTAGACCAATAATGATTATTTAGCTTCCTAAAATCCCCCCACTTCAGATTTAACTGCTTTTCGAAAGTCGGGAACGGCTTTTGTTGATAGCGTACGGACTGTACCACAAACCCCTGCTCCAAACCCCAGTCCTCTTTTGTGCTATATACCTTCATAACAACCTCCGTATCTGTCATTCGATATTCGATTATATCAAACTTAATATAGTGGAAGCCATCAAAGAGGTAATTTTACGAACAGTTCCATTTCTACGGAACCTATAAACAGGGGTAGCACGGGCCAGAAGAAAACCTTCTGAAAGTTTACGAACCCACCCCTTATCAAGAACAACAACATTTTTCACAACCTCAAGGTACGATATCGCTTTCATCTCGGAGTGCCCCGTGCCAGAAAACGCTTATCGTTTGTGGGGGGCAGTTTCTATTTGTAGATCCTGTGCTTGGTCGTGGGCTGATTAGGTAACGTGTCCGACTGCTATAGACCGATTACGTACCGATTGCAAATGCGGTCATTGCCAAAGGCTCACGAGAAACTGCAGCGTATGCAAGCGCGTTGGTCCTAGAACGGCTAGCCTACCGATCACTCACCGCACCCTACGTAAGTATAATTCGGTTGCTGTTATCTTCTTCGGTTGGGTTGGTGGAGCTTGTTCATGGGCTAGACTGCTAATGGCTCCTTAACCCCGCCTCAGTCCTGATAGCAGACAAGGCAGTTGGGCTCCCACCATTCCCATCCCGGTTCCAGGTTGCTCGACGAGGGCGGACATTCATCTTACTTGATCGTGAGCGAGCCCATTTCAAGGTTGTAGGGCCTTTTGGCCAACATACACCATGACACTGCCCGAGGATGAGTCCCGAGGAGCGCGTGGGAGACGACGATACCACCATGCTTGCCTCACTTGCCGGTCCGTCGCAGTCCCTGAACTCACATGTCTATCGCACGCTGAAACCATGACATAGAAGAAAGAAGGCGCGCTGTCCTGGCGAGAAGCCAGCTTGCTCGAGTTGCGTTCGCCTTAGCCAGTCATGCTCCTATCCGCCTCTGAGAAGACCATCGCAAGGTGGCCGATCGGTACGTAGTAGGTTATAACCCCCCTATTAGCTCAGGCTTTCTAACGATCAATCAATAGGAGGAGAGGCTGGCTCACTTGGAAGAGAAACTGGATCTCCTCCTAAGTGGCGGCTTGTACATACGATACAAATCCGTCAAGTGCTGCCTTCAGACCTTCTGACCGTCTTCTCAGGGCCAACCGTGCCTCGTGTCAAGGAACTGCACTCGAAGAAATCCCTGACGCATCGGAGAAATCATACTCGACCCCCCCTCCAGCTCGCGAACATAGTAGGGCGGCAAGTCATGCGTCTACAGGCATTTTGGACACTGAAGTCTCAAATTTACGGCCTAGAAGATCAGACATTGCCGTTGGTATCTGCCTCTACTTCATGTACTGCCACAGACAGCCGATTTGGTGTTTCGAACGTGAAGAGGTCAGTGACCCCGACCTGCTGCCTGAAGAGCTTGCCTGCAGTATACTGGCGCTCACTTCGCGCTGGTCAGAAAAGCGAGACCAGTTGCAGCTCAACGGCGACAACGCAAAAAGCCTGGTTATGCTTCGCATAGCAAACGGTACAGTAGAACTGACCACCATTGAGAGCTTGTGTCTCCTTTCGTACTCTTCCTTTATAGGCATGAAATATCCTGGTGACATGTCAAGGTCCTTTTCAGCTAACACTATATAGATGGAAACTTCCACCTCGGACAATTCCACCTCGGCCTTGCTTTTCAGCTTTGTCAATCCGCCATGCTGGATCTCAAGTCTTTTTATGATGTCGACGACCCAACTACTGAGCGGAAAAAGAGACTTTTCTGGAGTCTCCAGGTACTCGAGCAGTTCTATGGTCGTCAGACTGGGCTGCTCAGTGTCCCAACTGAGATATGGCAGCCACGCTATTCATCAGCAGACGGTGGCCAGTTGGAACTCGACCCGAAGGCACCCCCTCTTCCCATGGATAAGCTTGGGTGCTCTGCACCAAATGAACCTGGAATATGGAACACAAGCGTTCATCTAGCCTGGGTGTGGAGCCAGGTAAGAAAATACGTTTCGAACTGTGCCCATAACATATTGAAAGAGCCTTGGAGGCACGACTCCATGTACGCCAAGGTAGTTTCCGATTTCATGGAGACCGAGAACATGATCCCTATGTGTCATCGGTACGATTCCGCCAAATTTTACAAACGCAAGGTGGAAGAGTTGAGGGTGAATCGAGACTATTGGGCACCATGGCTCAAGGAGCAGTTCATGTACCACGCTGTCCCTACCGTTTTGAACCACCCATTCCTCTACATTGTCGGGGCGCAACACAATCCGAACTTGGCCATCCCCAACACTTTTTGGAAGCGATCTTCCGAGCTCGCCCTCCTGCACGCCACCTGGATCGTTCGCCTGATAGACATGGTTGTGGAGAAGGAGGTGCCACTGACAGATCCTTTTTTTGGGCACGTAGCAGCCATCGCAGCTACGGTGCACCTCTATTACTGTTGTTCTGCTGCCGCAAAGTTGAGACACAAGTCCAACACGGACTTTGCCAAGTGCAAAAGGTTTTTGAAGGGCTTTCTATCTTCGTCAGCAGCCTGCGCGGCCTTGGTAAGTGTTCCCCATGATGAGCAAAGGTTAAGGCTAAAAGAGGCTGCTCGTAGGACCGAAGCCTAGGCAAGATGACGCGGATGGCCGCAGGTCCCGAAAGCATGGACGTCGAAGACTGGATGCCATCTAAGATATACCTCAGCATCCCCTTGATGTGGGAAATTCTACAGTTCAACTTTACGGAGGACTCTCGCGAAGCCTCGCTTGGAGGTTTGCTAGCTAACTCTCTCACCCCTGCAGTGACACATGAGGTTGCAGACGAAAGCTCAACATTGGAAATTATCGTTGCGACGTCACCCGAAATCACAATAGACACGGCCGACGGAGGACAAGAAGCGCCTCCACTGTCATTTAAAGGTTTTATCCCTCCGAGCCGACATTCACCTTGGACCAATCCCCGCGGCAATGAGCGATCTAGCGAGCAAACCGACATCCTCAGTTTCAATTTCACTCCGTGGCTGTATGCGGACTCTTCCCAACTCACCAACATGGGAGACATGGCGCACCTCGGCATTGGGGATATAGGGAATGGCGACTCGCAGACCGCCATGAGCGAGAACAGAGGCAAGGCATGGTGGGAAGATGAAAACTATAGCAATGTCATGTTCAATCATTTTTAGCACTCTAGGTCTGGTGGAGAGAGGAAGACTCAGGGAATTCAGCGTTGCATTAATTTGATTAGTGACATCACGATTTTCACACTAGATGTGGGCTGATGGCATGTGCGCAAGGCTGGGCTAAGGGCAGATGCTAAGCATGTCAGGGTTAGGATGTCTTCAAGAAGAGCGGGGTCAGCTATTTGCGATTCACTTAATTCTCTTTAATACAAACAAGTTCGTCACGCTGCCGTTGTGCGTTTTCGTATCACGAAGGATGTAGCCACTGACTCTGTCAGTACCATGGCATACATACATACATCTTTACCGCTCATCACATAATTTTATACTGCGCCCACCCTACCCGAGACCAAAGGTCGGCGCCCGGGCTTTTACGGTCTTGTGGCATACAATTCCCTTGAGACAGGTACCGAGTCAGTCTCCTCAGCTTGCAGATGTGGCTGACGAGACTTTAAGTGCCCAGATCATGATGCTGTAGGCTCGTATGTTCAGTGAGGCTAAGGCGTTAAACAACTTTTTCTCGCGACATCTTTTTCTGTGTGGGTATCTAGGCTGGTATGTGTTACTAAGTTCACTCCATGGGCTGGAGGGACTACTCAGACGGGAACTCGGCGCTTGCCAAGGGCTGCAGGTATGGTCTTGCAAAGCCAGCACATCTGGCTCACATACTCCAGTCACGTATCATTAGTCTCCTTCCCTCTCTGCCTACTTTCCAATGCGGCAAATCCCAAATGAGCGAGCTCTGTAGCTTTCAGTATCCCGATGGACAAGCTAGCTTGGCTGATGGTGCCTGAGGGTTAGCCCGACTCTCAACCTGATAGTCGCTCGGGATGACCCTTTGCCTTTGGTTGCGACATGCTGGCATCATGATGATCATTCGCCTCCAACCCGGAGCCGGTTTCCCTTTTGCCGATCACGTGACCGCCCTTACAGCAAGGTCCGACCTTCATGGTACGCGGTTGCCATGAATAGCATGGTAGACGTATCTTTAGATGGCTCTGTTGCTCCGGACACGCTCTTGGAAGAGTCGGTCCGAGTGTACTTAACTCATCCTTCAGGTATACTGTCCTGGCACCAGGCAGCTTTCTCGCACGCCGACTTTTGTTCTATTTTTCACTTCCTACCTGGAAGGCCTCTACCCACGATGGCACCGGCACCTCGCGTTGCTATCGTTGGAGCTGGTATCGTCGGCACCAACCTGGCTGATGAGCTGGTCCGTCGGGGATGGACCGATATCACAGTGGTCGAGCAGGGACCTCTAGATTTACCGGGTGGGTCCACATCTCACGCCCCCGGCTTAGTGTTTCAAACAAACAGCTCCAAAACCATGAGCCAGTTCGCCAAATATACCGTAGAAAAGCTACGATCGCTGGGTTGTTTTAATCAGGTGGGAGGTTTGGAAGTGGCTACGACTTCTGCAAGGCTCGAAGAGCTCAAGCGAAAACACGGCTTGGCGTCTTCTTGGGGCATCGACTCCCGTCTAATCAGCGCCGACGAGTGTGTCAAGATTTATCCGCTCCTAAATAGGGACCTGATCCTCGGTGGTTTACACATTCCCAGTGATGGCCTGGCATTGGCCGCGCGCTTTGCGCAGCTGCTCATTGCACGTACACAAAAGGCCGGTGTTCGTTATCTAGGGTCAACCCCAGTTACCGGAATAGCCCAAGCCGACGGCTGTGTCACCGGAGTAATTACACGAGATGGAACAATTCCCGCGGATATCGTTATCTGTTGCGCCGGCTTCTGGGGAGTTGAGGTGGGAGCAATGGTCGGATTGTCCATCCCTCTTGTGCCAATGGCTCACCAGTATGCCAAAACCACCGCTGTGCCAGCTCAAGCGGGTCGCAACCCGGAACCGAACGGAGCGAAGCTGCCAATTCTGCGGTACCAGGACCAGGATCTCTATTATCGCGAGCACGGAGATCGATATGGCATTGGCTACTACGGCCACCGCCCGATGCCAGTCGTTGCGGCATCGTTGGGCGAAACCTCAAAGCACATCGATGAGCGACATATGCCGTCGCGCCTTGAGTTTACGCCCGAGGACTTTGAACCAGCATGGAAACTGTCCCAGGAGCTCCTTCCCGCCTTGCAGGAGACCAAGGTTAACGAGGGATTTAACGGCATCCTCTCGTTCACCCCCGATGGAGGACCCCTGATAGGACAGTCGCCCAACCTTGACGGATTCTTTGTAGCGGAGGCAGTGTGGGTGACACATTCCGCGGGCGTAGCTCGCGCTATGGCCGAGATCCTAACCACGGGAGTCTCACAGCTCGACCTTGGCGACTGCGATCTGTCGCGATTCGACCAGGTCCAACTCAGCCCTGCTTACATCAAGGAGACATCAACACAGAACTTCGTGGAGGTATACGACATCCTACATCCTCTTCAACCGCGGAACTCGCCCCGAAACCTACGCGTCAGTCCATTCTATAGTCGCCAACGCGAGCTCGGCGCCTTCTTCCTCGAAGCTGGCGGATGGGAGCGCCCGCAATGGTTCGAGGTCAATGCAAAACTGCTCGAACAACTGCCCGCCCGATGGCAGCCCATTGAGCGGGATGCCTGGTCTGCTAGGTACTACTCGCCAATCGCTGCGGTAGAAGCATGGAAAACACGCACCGCGGCTGCCATGTACGATATGACATCCCTTCGCCGGCTTGAGGTGGCCGGCCCTGGAGCACTCGATCTGCTCCAGCGTCTGACTACGGGGGATATGTCCAAAGAGCCTGGAACTGTCACATACAGTCTGCTTCTGAATCGCCACGGAGGAATCCGAAGCGAGATAAATGTGGCCAGACTCAGCAACGATCTGTTTCAGGTTGCCGCCAATGGGCCTGTGGACTTTGTCTATCTCGACCGGGAAGCCCGCCTGCAAACAAAGAAGATACCTGACCGATCCGTGCAGGTGCGTGATATCACTGGCGGCACATGCTGCATTGGCCTCTGGGGTCCTCGCTCTCGGGATGTAATCATAGAAGTCAGTTCAGACGACTTCACCAGCCGAGCTCTTCCGTACTCGCACGTCAAAAGGGCACACGTCAGCGGTATCCCAGTTACGGTGGTCAACTTCTCTTACGTTGGGGAAATTGGCTGGGAAATCCACGCCAGCGCCGACAACGGCCTATATCTATGGGACGCCCTGTGGCAAGCCGGCAAGCCTTACGGAGTCGTTGCTGCCGGTGGAAGTGCCTTCAATTCTCTGCGTTTGGAGAAGGGTCTGCGATTCTGGGGCGCCGACATGACAACTGAGCACGATCCATATGAGGCCGGCCTTGAGTTTGCTCTGGCTCCTACCAAAGAGGGTTATGTCGGCCATGAGGCTCTCAAAGGACGTTCTACCAAAACAGCTAGTCGACGACTACGTTGCCTTACAGTCGACGACGGGCGCTCGATGGTACTTGGCAAGGAACCTGTATTTGTTGGCGGCGAAGCGGTCGGGTACATCACCAGTGCCGCCTTCGGATACACGATTGGGAAGCCCATCGCATATGCTTACCTCCCAAAGACAGTAAATGAAGGAGATTCCGTTGAGATTGAGTATTTTGGGCGGCGGATCAGAGCTACTGTCACCCGTGAGCCAGTCTATGCGTCTGAGCTAGGCAATCCGCAAGTATCTAGAAGAGAGCATAAGCTGTGATAAGAACTCTTTAACTGATAACGACCCACCTAATTGAACTAAGCTTTGAGTGTAATAAGATCATCCCTAATTGGTATGTCAATGTGGATTGGTAGTGTTAGAATCACTCGTTGCCAGAAGGAAGCCTAGAGAAGAAATACGACGACAGCAGCTATTTCGAATTAGTACTGATTACGCACGGGGCGCATTTCGAAAAGAGATAGTACAGCAATCTTGATAGCTCAAATCTTCGAATCGTAGCTGTCTGAAGGAGAAGTGAAGGAAGGCTGCAATTGTCGTCCCACCTATTCGCACAGAGTCTATCGCAGCCATTTGGCAAACAAATCACATCCGTTGAAATAGGGAGGGAATACGAGACTGCGTTGTCTACCCGCCCTGTATCGAGCCTTTATTTGACTGAAGATAACGTCTTGCCCGATGTGATTGAGCATCTAGTATATCGTGTTTTTAGAAGTCTTTCAAGAAATGCCAATTTTATATCGAAGGGTTCTTAGTCTGCACGCTTTTAAGGGCCCCTAACCCTAAAGAAGAATAGCACGACGGACATCGGAAAGCTCCTGTAGTACTCTGATAAACCATATGTAAAGGCTTCACAAGTATGCAAATCTTCGAAGTTATCATACCTCGATCAGTTAGGGAAATTGCATCATCCGGTGTCTGCTAGGAACAACTCGCACCTATTAGGTATAGAGAGACGCTACTTCAGGGATTTATGTATGTAACTATGATACTTGCAAGGGGTTGACAAAATGCAGCCTATCAGCTGGAGCCGGTTCAGGGTCCGCTCAATGTCAAATATGGCCAGCACTATCAGGCCGAATATTAATATCCATGTTAGATACCGTCTAGCGTCAGATCTAGCGCCGCTACTACCTATACTAAATTTCTAATTCATACAAAGCTCCAAAAGGCTAGTTCATGAAAAATACCTAACTTAGATGTTAAACTTCCTCCAACGGCGTAGTACATACGAAGTACATGATTCGATATGCTGACTGCAGGTGGGCTCCCGTCGTGCTGTTTTGATACATAGAGTACAAGTAGGCCTGGTACCTTACTACAGTGGAGTAGCCTTCCATCCAAGTCAGGGTAAGCGCCATGCCGACCAGAATTCGGGCTGTTCCCAAGACCTCCAATTTCAGCCTCTACATACGACTCTTGCCAACCCCATCTCCATCACCTTAAAACGTTCGTTAGCTATTATATCTTTCTTAAACATCT
Source organism: Monosporascus ibericus (assembly GCA_004154915.1). Lineage (NCBI taxonomy): Eukaryota > Fungi > Ascomycota > Sordariomycetes > Xylariales > Monosporascus > Monosporascus ibericus. Next base: position 70,352 of record QJNU01000189.1, read on the forward strand.
TCAAGCGTCAGCACCGATATCAGACGACCCGGATTGGCTTATAGTGTTCGCAGCTCGAGATTTCTCCGTACTGAACAGCCGTCTTCCCTTTCTTTGGTCTGGGTTGTTCTATTTCAAGGATACAGTGGCAGATCGGGTCCGTCCACGATCCACCAACCCCAAGCAAGCAAGGGACATACGAATACCGTCCTCAAAATCAACTTCTGGAATTCCTTATCGCCAACCAAACCACCTGGTACAAGTATATTGTCAGAGACTCATGAAAAGATAACTTTGAATTAGTTTTCGGTGGGCTGGATCGGCCCAAGCGGCAATGTAAGCTCAAACTTTATTCTTGTCACTCCCGCAAAGTATAATGTCAGAAAAAAAAAAAGAATTCCGGATCTCTAACAGCTTTTTCAACCTGGAAAAGCGCGTTACATCAACGAACACTGTTCATCCATTGTGATAACCGGATGCAACCGGGTAGCATGCGTGACCACAACAGGCAAATCTGGCAAGTGCCATGGCCGCTGGGTTAGGCCGCATTATCCTCAATATGCTCATCAAGAAATTCCATCTAGGGCTTCCCGTTATCCCCCGTCACGATACGATGGCGATTCACGCCGTTCGAGATCACGGGACCGTTCACCAGATCGGCGATCGTTATATAGTGATGGCGGGCCGCGACGTTCTTCCGCCGAGTCTCGATCAAATAACTCGGCCGCTTTCCAGTCGAATCGAGATGGCTTTCGCGACATTCCCCGTGATATTCCCCGTGACACTCCGCGGGCTCCAAAAGCCCTGCTCGACCCTCCCAGTGGACCGCGTGGCGGCGGTTACTCCGGCGATTTCCGCGGCCGTGGTCGTGGGAGGGGCAGAGGCTGGCGCGATGACAGTCGGGATCGCGGAAGAGACCGGGACATGGACTTCAGAGATCGAAGAGACCCGCCATATCGAGACGAGCGCAGCCGAGAACGCGACCGCGGTGATTGGCGAGACCGAGATCGAGACAACTTCAGAGGCCGCCGCCCGTCCCCTCGCGGTAGATCGCCTATCGGAAGGGATTTTCGGGATTCAAGGGATTTGAGAGATGCGCCGCTCGGCGTCGACGCCGACCGGGCTCGGCGCGGATCCCGGGATGGGCCGCTCTCCGCAGGATCTTCTTCGTCCGATCCTCCTTTCGGCCCTTCGTCTTATCGTGGTGGCTATGGCGGCCGCGGACGAGGTAGAGGCCGAGGAGACTGGGATAGAGGCCGCGGAAGACCCTTCTATGACGATCGTGACAGGTACGGGCCCCCCCCTCGGGCTCGCTCTCAGGAGGGACGATACCGAGACCGGGATGATCGCGACAGGGAACGGGATAGCCGGTACTTCGACGGAGATACTCGTTCACGAGATCCGCGCGATGATCGCGATGTTCGTGACCGTGAACATCGCATCAAGTCAGAGAGGACTTCACACGAACCGGCCCCCACCAAAAAGGATGTCTCGCCGCCGCCTGTGGCACCCGCGGCGCCGTCATTTGGATCTGTCCCTAACAGGACGGTGGCATCAGTCGATGTCGGATCTGTAATAGGTAGAGCACCGCCGACTGGCCCCAGAGCATTGAATGAGGACCGGGCGCCTCCCCCGACCCCTTCACCTATCATGGAGACGAGGGTACCGCCAACAGGCCCATCTAAACCATCCTTTCCGGAAGGCAGCCCGACTATCCCGTCTGGTCCGCGTGCCCAACGTACGGGCCCGTCTAGTAAACAGTGGATCAATCCCGCTCTGAAGAATCGTGTGCCTGAATCTCCGAAATCGAATAGGTCCCAGAGTTTCGCCCAGCCCCAGCCCACCGGGTTCCGTTCCGAGAGCGCTCAATCTGAACGACATGTTGATGTCGACAGAAGGCCGCGCAGTAGCGACACAAAAGACGACGTTCAGGATGCTTCTACGATTGGCGATCTTCGTGAGCCGCATACTACGGATATTAGCCAAGAGCCTCCCAAGATAGTTCGCAGGCCCCACTTAGCTGGCTCATCGTTGGAGAAAGACCAGAAAGTAGACGCCATCTCCCATCCCACTAAGGTCGAGAATGCTGCAGAAAAGACGACCCAGAGTACCGCTGAGGCCTATCCCCGCGCCGACGAAGACTCGGGAGCAGATAAAGAAGTTAGAATGGTAACTGATGATGCGAACGTTAAACCACAGCTAAATCCGACACTGAAAGTACCTGTTATTCGTGTCTCAATGCCTCGAAAACAGTCAAGGCCGTCACTTATGGACCAGTCTTCCGAGTCGGACGATGATGAAGAGTTCGGGGAAGAAATCGAGTCAGAGATGAACGAGGTGGAAGGGAAACTCAAAAGCCTTGAACGTAACGCGTATTCGGTACCTATGGATGCTATCGTGAGGCACGCGATTATCTCCCTGGATGCCGTCACAAAAATCCTCAATGAGCCGGAAGGCTTAGAAGGCATGGCTGGCCCGATCCCGGATAATACCAATGCGTCTCAGTCGGAGAAAGCCGCTTCAGAGTTGCGACCCGAGCAAGCACCAAAGAATGATGAGGCTACGCATAGCACTGAGGGAGGAGGGGAAGTGAGTAGTGGAGGTTCGCCGGTGGTGCCGAAGCCTGCGCCGCTACCCCCAGCCACTCCCACCGTAGGGCCGGCCGAGTTTCTTGACAAGCAGAGTATGGAACGGACACCCTCTGTTGCGCCGCTGGTGGACGAGAATAAGCCAGAGATCAGCGACGGAGATGTAGTGATGGAAGATGCCCCGGCCATCAGCCAAGCTAAACCTGCTATTCCGACCCTGTCTACACAGCCTGACGGAATATCGACCCCCCAGAGGCGGTCTCCTTCTCCAGAGAATGAAGCGGCTCCCTCGAAGCAAGGCAGCAGAAGGGGCTCAAGTCCGCCTTCGGCAGAAGACGAGGGTGACGATACTGAGATCGAAGATGTAGACCTCCAGAGAATTGATATCGTCCGCACGCACGGGGCCACGCCGCCAATCGATAGCCTGCCAGAATTCGACGGAAAGCCATGGTATGAAGACCAGGAGTTCCTTAAATCGATGGACGACCCTCGAGTAGGTTTGGACAATTTCATCCTAGCAAAACTGAGGGCCGATGCACAACTCCTGCTTGCTGAGCAGACGCAAGCAAGGAAGATTTATTCCGGTAACTACGAGGAGTACCTGCGTTTCACCCTGTCAGACGACCCACTTGCCGTGAAGAGCCGTGAGAAGTTCTCATGCACGCCCAGCATGGAAACAACTGGGCAGAAACCGGGATTTAATGCTGAACCGAAGCTGGAGTCAACGAGGCGAAGCCGGTATGCTTCAGAACGCGATCTGGAGAGGATACTCGAGGAGTCACGGCGGGTTGAGGACGAGAAAAGGGAACGGCAACTGCGCGCAGAGAAGGAGAAATACAGGACCGAAAAGGAAGCAATACTACCTGAGCAATATCAAACGCCGCAAGAGAGGGAGAACGAATTCTACACTGACGTGGCTGGCTTCGTCCAGGTCGAGAAAATCGTAGCAGCCTGGGAAGTCTTACCACCCGTTGACAATTTTACCGAGGAAGAATATGCCCTGTTTGAAAAGGCATATCTCGAGTTTCCTAAGCAGTGGGGCCGAGTTTCGGCCCCGCTCCCGGATAGGGACTTTGGGACTAGTATACAGTTCTACTACCTTAAGAAAGAGAAGGATGAGCTCAACCTCAAGGAAAAGCTCAAGAAGCGGCCGAAGCAACGTAAGAAGGGCCGAGGCAAGCAGAGGTCTAGCGCTCTTGTCTCAGAGCTTGGCAACGGGGACAATGAAAACGAGGAGGTGCAGGAGACTGGTGAAAACGGCGAGCGGCGACGACCCCGTCGGGCTGCTGCTCCTACATTCAACTCGGAAGCTACACCGGCTACTGATGGGGAGGGAGCCACGCCGATTGGAACCCCAGGACGTCGGGGCGGCGCAAAGACAGAGGGATCTCAGGAGAAACCAAAGCGTCGAGGCCGCCAGGCTGCCAAGGACAAAGAGCCGAAGCAGCCGCGTGCTACTCCAGCTCTTGCGGCTGCGCCGCCGCCTACGGCTGCCAAAGGAAACCGGTCCCGCTCCAGCTCTAGAGCTCAAGGTCCGGACTGGATATTACAGCAGCAGCCAAACGAAGTGATTCGCCCTACGGCGCATCCGGAGCTGGCCCCGACTGGGGCTCAGATGCCATCTGCTAACATACAGACATCCTTCCCGCAGAGTCAGCCCTTAGTTAATCCGGAAAGGATTGCGACTTCTGCCCCTGCTGGCCCATTAGTAGACGTCATGGCCCCCCCGCCGTTACGTCCGGATCCATTGCAACAGCCCCCTGTAACGTTGTTAGATCTTAATCAGACATCGGGGTCTGACCGCAAATCCGGCACGCAACCGTCAAGCTACTGGAGTGTCCCGGAGGCGACAGAGTTTCCGCTACTACTTCGATCTTTTGGTAGTGACTGGGCAGCCATCGCTTCCCACATGCGAACCAAGACCGCGGTTATGGTAAGTTTTCCTCGAGTATTGCATGCCGATTTGTCGTCCTGACTCTTCCATATAGGTCAAGAACTATTACGCCCGTCGGAAAGATGCAGGCACAGGATGGGAAGCAATCGTAAACGAAGCCGACGCTAAAAAGGCCCGTGGAGAAAAGAGGCCCGCGCCTCCTGCACCCAGCATTTCCGGAGTCAAAAAACGCTACGAAACTTCGGGCAACCGACTAATCGCAGCCGCAGACGCCATCATGGAAGACGCACCTTCAGTAAAAGGAGAGCATCCCGCGACGACGCAGTCAATGACTGGGCGATTCAATGTACCCATTGCAGCTCAACCGCAGCCCACTCTTATACAACCACCGTTCGCGCAATCACCCCAGCAGCCTCCGTCGGTTCAGAGCCATGCAACCGGCCCAGGCGGGCCTCAACCTCTTGCTCAGCCAGTAACTCAGGTTTCCTCCCCAGGCGCTCTGCCTATGAGACCGCCGTTCTCGTTCGTTCAGGAGAGAGAACGTGATGCTATGCTGCAGCCGCGGGGCCGCACCCCGTTAGGGCAGAAAGCTGTTCAACCGGCACCGCCGACGTCTGAGCCACCTGCAAGGCGCCCATTGCCCGGCTCGCTAGCCGAGTCACAAGCTGAGCGGCAAAGAGCAGAATCCAAGCCGAGGGAATATGTCCAGCAACCAGAGCGCCAGCCATTGCGCGTTAAGCAAGAACCCGACCTTATCCGACAATATGAAAATTTTCCACCCCAAGCCCAACTTGGTCGTATCGCTACATCTCGTGCAGATGCGGTGCCACTCACTCGACCTTCTGAACCTCCGCGCGCGGTAGCCCCTGCTCCGCAAGCTCCATATGCAGCTGTTCTTCAGCAGCAATCCGGTAGAGGTCTGCTAGGCGACAGGCATCCATCACCACCCGCACCTCCACGGTCTATAGCCCAGTTGAGTCGGCCAACGTCCGCTGCCAGGAGCGCCCCAGAGCCTTACAGAACTCCACCGCTACAGCCAACGCCACCAGCAGCTGCACCAACCCCCCCACGGCCCCCGGAGCGCAAGACGTCTAATTTGATGGCGCTCCTGAACGACGAACCTCCCCCTCCTCCTAAACGAGTTGTCGATATGCCCGCTGCAGCTAAGCCGTCATCGACTCCTCCACCTCTGTCAGGCAATCTCTCTCGTCCGCCGCCTCCTCCGCCTCCGCCTACTCAAGTCCGACGTGATGTGCACTTGTCCGAGTCTCAGCCATACGGCTACAGAAACCCGCCTGCAGCACCGTCTTCCATGCCTCCTTTGAAACCTTATGCCACTGCTTCACCACAGACACAGCTACTTAATACCCCAAGGCATATGCCTGTAGAAAGTGTTGCAGATCGAGATTATTTCAGTCAGAGGTCGCGCGCGTTTTCTACGCACCAGCCTTCTACCAACTCGCCTCAGAGCGCTCATCCCTACGCCTCTCCAGGGCAATCTGCCCAGATGCCGTACCAACCACAGACATCATATCCATATGGCCCGCAATCCCAGCCTCCTAACGCCGGGTCGCCGCCGCCTCAATACTCGAGCCACCAGCCGGCTACTAGAGTCCATGACCCTCAACCCGGCCGGGACCCCGGCTGGCCAAGCGCTCACCAAAGCCACGGGCTTCAACAACAACATCAACAACACCAACAGCATCAGCAGCACCAGCACCAGCAACAGCAGCAACAGCAGCAACCTGCCTGGGGACCACCACATCCGTCTCAACAACCGAAGCCAACGCAGCCACCGACACAGACACCCTGGGCCTCCCAGCACGCACAACACGCACAAGGACCGAAGCCTCCGGCACCGGGCAGCTCCGTGCCGCCCCAGGCGTCCTGGACCAACGCACCACCGCCGCCTCGCGGTCACGACCCCATGGCCCTACGCGATGTTCGAGATGTCTATCCGCCGCATAGGATGCAACATACCCTACAGCCGCAGTACGCTCCTAACTCGCGAGGCCCAGATGCTCCGCCACCACAAGCCCCTGCAGGATATGTCCGATATGCCAATACGCCCGGTCCCGGACGGGATCCTCGCGACCCCGGCTCGTCTAGAAGCTACACGCCTGTCGGTTCCTACGATTCCCGGAACTACCCACCCCCTAGGCAAGAGATCCAGGAGGCGCAGCTCCGCGAGCAGCAGCATCAGTCCCTCCTACAGCAGCAGTTGAGGCCGCAGGATAGGCAGTATTTCGATCGCCCACCGCCTAATCAATATGGACGATAAAGGCATGTAGAGAGCGATTTCTACCACAGGCTCTGAGCTGGAAAAGGAGAGATAATCTCCAGAGAGCCACTCTCATGGATGGCGGCGACAGCCACGTTCTCTTGTACCCAGTTAGTTGGTTCAGAAGTTATCCGATGATTTGTATTGTGAAACTTTTCTGGAAGGTGAAGAGCAAAAGGCCAAGCAATACTTGTTTTAGTTCGATGTTTCTGTTCGAGTACCTATGATGGAGTTGGACGGCGGCTACGTTATAAGATACACAATTTGCGTGAATTTTCCGATCCCATAGATACTTTTTACAGATAGCATGACGGTGATTGCTACTGGCAAGCCGGTTAGTCCTTGTGATGGAAACGGGTGACGGCTGAAGCTATTCTCATGGTGATGAATGGAACGCACTCGTCTGAAGGGGTGTTACTTCTCTAACTTAAAGTAGTGAGTACAAAGAAAGGGGGACGAGCCGTGAATACCGAGGTGAGAGGCCTCAAAGTGCACGTCCATACATCTCGTTTCTATTAATTTCATGTTGGTATCTATAAGAGCGTATCTTGGTCTACTATCAACGGAAGAAGTATCGACAGAACAAGCCTTGTTTTGAAGGGCTGCCAAAGGGGGTAGTCTAGGTCCGGGAATGTGAAAATAACACAGTCGCAGCCGGCAATGTGGGGCTAAATGGCCTCTGAACAGCGTAGGTACCCAACTACTTTATACCTGATCAATACGCCACCGGTACGGAGGAGTACGTAAGACCTGTGGTGAACTCCCCGCTATCCCCATATTCACCACCGTACCTACATATACCAGGTGCAGTAGTATGCGATGTCAGTGTATGTGACACCTGCGCATTAAATACGGAAACCGTGCATATCACATGCATGTATGGAGGTGTCTTCTTTTAGCACGTATATAGGTACGCCCCTGTATGGTCAATGGCGGTTGTACCCGGTGCATTACCTAAAGGAACACAGAACCCGGAGTGTGGGTGTATGTATATGTGTGATGGCCTTAACTGATGCCCTGCTCTGCCTCCGACCCGGCGACACCTGCAACACGGTGAGAACAGGAAGACTTGATAAAAGGTAAATGGAGTAAATAAGGTACACACAGTACATACCTACTTCTCCATCTCCACCTTGAAATTGCCCGCTCTTCAAATCGACACTAAGACGATAGACGAGGAAGGGCGCCGACCACCGCAAAGTCGACGTCAACATCATTAACGAAGAAGCGGGAAGGAAGAGATACACGAAATCACGATCGGACCAGCAAGCATATGTAGGATATCTTGTATCGGAGCATTATAATAAGGGCTCGCGTATTTACAGTCACAGTTGCCCGCGAATCCCGGATCCTCCTCGCCCCGACTCGGACCCAGTGCTGGTACCGGCGCGCCCGCCGTCTGAGCCCGACAGGCGCAGTGACATAGGGCAGACCGCCCATTATCACGAGACAAGATGTTCTGGAGGTTTGGCGGCTATGCCAACATCTCCACCATAGACACAATCCTCGACAAGCCTGACTTCCAACTTGAAGACTTATTAGAAGAAAGCGACCTGATTCAAGAGCTCAAACAACACAACACGAAGCTTATCGAATATCTTCGTGAGGAAAAGGTTCTCGAGAAACTGTTGGAGTATGTCGTCGCACCGAAGCTCGAGCCCGTGGGAAATCCCGATGGGGAGGACGACTCCCCTGATGAAGAAAAGAAGGGAAGGCTGAGGGGGCTGCCATTCACCCGCCCACGTGCGTCGTCGAGGGCCATGAGCGAAGAAAACGATGAGGACGAGGCCGAGAAGAAGCGTAACCGCTACGCCTACGTCGCCGCCGAGGTTTTATCTTCTGATAACTGGTCCATCTACGAGGCTCTGATGGAAACCCCGTCGCTCCTGCGCAATTTCTGGAACTTCTTGAACCGCCCCGCCCCGCTCGATCCCCTCCAGGCCAGCTATTTCACCAAGGTCAACGAGTCTCTTTTTGATAAGAAGACGGAAGAGATGGTCGAGTTGGTGAAGTCGCTCGACAACGCAATTCCCAACATACTGCGCCATGTCGACTGCCCCCTGGTTATGGACCTGCTGCTGAAGATCATCAGCCTGGAGCGATCTGATAACGGCCAAGGCATCATCGAGGTAGGCCCACGCTCTGCCTCGCCCCTATCATCTCCTGCCGCTGTCGGCTCGTGAATTGCTAACCTGCTCTTTTCGTCAACAGTGGCTACACACCAAAGATGTTATGCCGACGCTGCTCTCCTTCCTCGGCCCCGGCCACAGCTGGGCAACGCAAACATCCGCCGGAGACTTCATCAAAGCCATCATCACCGTCTCCGCAAACGCCTCCCAGAACGAGCAGGCTTGCATCGGCCCGAACGAACTCACCCGTCAGTTGGTCTCCAAGGATTGTGTAGAGACACTGATCGGCTACATGTTGGGCGGCGGGAACGCCCTGACTGTCGGCGTAGGTATCATTATCGAGGTCATCCGCAAAAACAATTCCGATTATGACCCGGATGTTGCTACGGATTCTAACACACTTCCCTCGAGCCGCGACCCCATCTATCTTGGCACTCTCCTCCGTCTCTTCGCTGAGCATGTGCCCGACTTTATGAAACTTATTCTCAATGCCCCTGCCCAGCGGCGGCGACTGGACTCTACGTTTGGAGACCAGATTGAGCCCCTCGGCTTTGATCGTTTCAAGACGTGCGAGCTCATGGCCGAGCTGCTGCATTGCAGCAACATGGGATTGCTGAACCAGGTTGGGTCGGAACAAGTCATCGCCCTACGTGACGCTGAGCGCCAGCGCCTACGAGCTGAGGGGAAGCTTGCGCCCAATCGTGGCGAGGAGGCTCAATCTTCTGAGGACCTCACCATGCGGACCCGTATCCCTTCGCCAGACGACAACCGCCGGTTGGAAGTCACCAACGCTTCCGACGACGATGGTTTCGAAGAAGTTACCCCGTCGGGCGACATGACTGAGGATACCTCGCATGAGTTCGTGAAAGCCGAGGAGGAAATCCCCGGTTCCCCTACCGCCTCATTCCTCGACAAGGATGATGACGACTTTGTCGATGAGCCACTCAGCTCCCCTCGGCTCAAGGTTCAAGATGGTAAGGTCAACGAACAGCAGTTCGAGAATCCGGAGCTTGTCGTTGCCCCCCTGTCCCCGAGAAAGCAAACCATTACGCCAGCCGAGACGCAGGCGGTCGATACGGTCGTGGCAGCGGAATCTTCGTCAACGGGTCGGTCGTCTACCAACAACTCGGCAGCTCCGACGGAGGATGAGCCAGTTGCAAATGCTAATCTCGATTCGCCGTCGGACACCAAGCCGTCACCAGCAGAAACAGCAGATCAGCCTCCGCCGCAGTCAGAGCTCCAGTTACCTTTGCGACCTACCGATGCCACAGTCGAGGAACATGATGGTCCTCATCCTTCGACTACAGCAATCACTGTATCGAATGTGTCATCCGAAGCCAGCGAGCCCAAAGCAGTTTCGAGCGAGACGACGCCGCAACAAGGCGACTCTGGAACTCCAACCGGCGCTTTACCCGGTGAAGCCTCAACCACCATCCCGCATGAGCTAGACTCCGCTCCTTCCGGCACGGGCGATCAGCAGCTACAGCCCGTTGTCGGCGACTTTTTAAAGATGCAGTTCGTAGAACACCAAGTGGTTCCAACGATACTAGTAAGGCATTCCCCCCAGATATATATGGGGATTCATACCTGAAGCTAACCTTCCTAGTCCTTCTTTTTCAAATATCCCTGGAATAACTTCCTCCACAATGTCGTCTATGATATCGTCCAGCAAGTGTTCAACGGGCCTATGGATCGTGGGTACAATCCCACCCTTGCCATCTCGCTTTTCGAGGCCGCAGACATCACGAATGCCATCATCAATGGCCAGTCCGCTAGCGAAAAGTCACAAACCCAAAGCAAAACACGCATGGGTTATATGGGCCACCTAACACTCATCGCCGAAGAGGTTGTTAAATTCACCGAACGCAACCCCCCCGAGCTCCTTTCGCAATTAGTCATGGACCGCGTCATGAGCCAAGACTGGATTAACTACGTCGAAGGCGCGCTAGCCGAGACCCGCGAGAGAGACAATGCAATTCTTGGGGGCGTCAGGCCTGAGGTTGCTATGAACAACCGGGGACAGATGGGCGGCAGTGGACTTGGTGGTATGGGCTTATCCAGTCTCGGACTCAGTGCCGGGCAGGGTGGCTCCAACGCTCTCGCAGAGGCTGGTCTCACCGCTGGCGGCAGCAACACAGACACGCAGGACAACGGCAGTGGAAGCAGTCTAGGGCCCTTTAGCATCAGCTCCGGATTGTTATCCGGATCTGGCTTCGGCAGCTCTAGCGATGAGGACGAAGACGATACGGAGGATAACGAGGAGGATGTGAACAACGAGGTCAGTTATTTCCTTTGATTGCGTCTCAAGTCATCCCAGAGGCTGCCGGCTTTCCGGTGCCACCAAGGAACCACTGGAAGCGGGCCCATCTCCTGACCCGAGATGAGGGAGTAGCAGGTCAAGTGGCTGCCGTCTTTCCCAGACGATACACCAGTTGAGTCGAGTTACTACCGCGCGAAGAAAACTTCCTGATGGGAGGCCATGTATGCTCGCTCTCCCGGCCGAACTTGGCGGAATCACGGAGACCTAAAGATACGACCTTCTCGTTGGAAAAACCACCGAGGATGCGGCATCAGACCAGTTTTTAGACTAGCAATGGCCCCGAGACCGAAGCTGCGTGGTATTTGGATCTAGGATGCGATGCTCATTCCCCTTCCCTCTGTTTCAGGTCAGGAGGCGCACCGGAGATCGTGCCTGAACGGATTCGAGAAGCAGTACGAGCGAGCAAGTGCGCTCAACGAAAGAGGATATTAGCTCACTGCTACGACCGAGGAGCCACAGAGCCGGGTTCTCTCACCCAGCGGACCGAGATCGAGCATCTACGACAGGGGTTGCACCCGTTAGGCTGGTAGTGAAGACAAAAGCCCGGAGTGAAGGAACATGTTGCCAAGATGGCAAAGCCACGTCCAGGCCAAGGACACTGTGGGCTAAGAGAAATTCAAAGAGCAAAGGGTTGTCGCCAAAATCCCTCTTGCGTCGGACTGGTACTGGTCTTCTTGACAAGACTCCTTTTCCCTGACTTAAGCGAATCGAACCCAGACAACTGGATTTGAGACATATTCCTCAGTTGCGGTTTGGCTATACCATGCCATCGCCATCACCAAAGCTACTATTACGTGGCAGGAAAAATATCGAGCGTTACCTGGACAATTTCCTGGACTAGCCATGACCGTCCTTTCCTTTGGGACTCAATTCACGTTTCGAGTCCCCGAATTGCGTACTGACACGTTACTATAGTTCCGCGCGTACACTGATACGATGAATGCTGGATCGTCATCAATGGACCCTCCTTCCATCCCTCCACCACCCCCTCCGCCACCGCCGTTGAACGTTCCTCCATCGCGTGCCCGCTTACAATTAGCTGCAAGACTCGCAATGCATCAGAAGAACGCTGCTGCGGCTTCAGCGCAGTCAGCAGAAGTAGAAAACAATGATGCAGCTGATGATTCGAAGCTTCCCGACAACACCGAAAGTATTCTACGTAATCCGTTTGACGATGATGGAGGCGATGTGGATGACGACAGCGACGACGGTTTCGGTGAAGGAGGGAATGCTGGCGACTCGTGGACTGCGGGTCGCAGCAGTTGGTGGTTGCGGAGAGGCAAGGAGAGGTTTGATGATAGCAAAGGTGACTCCGACTCAGACAAGGATGAGACAGCAGGCAACGACAACGATGACGAAGAATTCGGGGATTTCGCCATGCCCGAAGTCGACAAGGAGGGCGACAACGAGAAGACTAATATTATCGTTAAGCCTCTCCCCGTGCATCCGCCGCAGAACCAGAAGAGCTCTCCCTTCACGCTCTGGCCATTCGGGTCGAAAGACAAGGAGAAGCAAAAGAGCAAGGAGGGAGGGGAGCCTGAGAACCGTGACGAACCGCAGGATGTCAGAGGCGAGGACGGCGAGAAGCTTAAGAGTACCCACCAAGCGGCACGGAGAACCAGCATCGAAGAGCCCGACGACGAGGAGGTTGTCGTCTAGAAAGCGGCCTCAGACTCGGATGCGGATATGGACGCGGATGCGGAGCTCGGTGGCGGTTTCGTCACCGTCTCCAGAGACTCATAGGCTGAGATGCGGCATGCAGCGGTGCCTTCCCCGGTCGCCCCGAAGACCCCCGGACGTCGGGGCGCGCGAGAGTGGGCTTGAATGGGATGAGATGTTGGTTCAGGTTGTATTATATACTGCGGTGTGTGTCTGTTCATTGTTTGTACAAGTAGCATGGAATGCCGTGGATTCAGAATGATGAGATCGAAGCCTTAACCTCCTCCTTGGATGTCCCTAGATAAGCGCGCCCCCGAGCATATCCATATCGCCCCCATGCTGTCACTGGGACACCTACTGATCCATCCTCGACGGGGTCATGCCATAGCCTCCCTTCGTGTAAGTCCGGTCCCCTGACCCACGTTCTCTGTAGGCGCCTTATAGGTGCTTGTTTAAGGTTACTGACTTCGTACGCTACGTGATAGTTGTACAAGCCCTGTTCCATTCCGGGAAGGAGAGCACATATGGTCCAAGCTGCGAGCACGTTCTAATCCACTGTCCACGAGCAGGGTATTTAACAGTGTTCATTGTATGGTACCATTACCACTGCGACCAACTCGGCGAGCTAGCTACAGCCACAGACACGCACCGGCCGAGTCACCCATCGCGCATCATCTCATCCATCTTATCATGTTCTCTTTTATTTGATCTTCAGCACGGCCTTGCCGAAGTTGTCGCCCCGCAGCATGCCGACGAAGCCCTCGGCGGCATTGTCGATGCCCTCGATTACGTGCAGCTTGGCGCGAAGGCTACCGTCGGCGAGCCACCCCCGCACCTTCTCCTGGTGCTCCGCATAGTACGCCGGGCCGAACTCGGGCTTGCCCACCAGGAACCCCTGCATCGTGATAAGCTTCGACACCAGATGGGACAGGCCCTTGACACCGTAACGCTGCTCCGGCGGCTGGTTGTAGCCCGAGATCTGTAGTGGCGTGGCGTCAGTTTGCCAGTCGTGTAAAAGGAGGAGGGGAGGGGGAGGAGAGAAGAAGGAGAAAGAGAAAAGAGAAAAGAGAAAAGAGAAAAGAGAAAAGAGAAAAGAGAAAAGAGAAAAGAGAAAAGAGAAAAGAGAAAAGAGAAAAGAGAAAAGGAAAAAGAAAAAAACTCACCATCCCGCAGACGGGGATCCGCCCCCCAGTGTTCATGTTGGCGAGCGCGGCGTCGAGCTGCTCGCCGCCGACGTTCTCGAAGTAGATGTCGACGCCGTCGGGCGCGAGGCGCTTCAGGGCGTCGAAGGGGCTCTCCCTCTTGTAGTTGAAGCCGCCGTCGAAGCCGAGCTCGCGCGTGATGAAGTCGAGCTTGGCGTCGGACCCCACGGACCCGACGACCCGCAGGCCCTGGAGCTTGGCGACCTGCCCGACGACCTGGCCCACGGCGCCGGCGGCCGAGCTCACGAAGATGGTCTCGCCCTTCTTGGGCCTGCCGATGCGCTGCAGGCCCGCGTACGCCGTGAGCCCCGGCATGCCGAGCGGGCCGAGGAACAGCCCGAGGTCCAGGCCCCGCGGGTTCTCGACCCCGCGCACGCCCGACATGGCCTCGCGGGGCACGGCGGCGTACTCGGCGATGGGCAGGTACGCCGTCACGAGGTCGCCCTCCCCGTGGTCCGCCGAGTCGGACTTGAGGACCCGCGCCACCACGCTGTTCGTCACGGGCCCGTCGACGGCGAACGCCGGCGAGTACGACTTGATCGACGGGTCGCGCATCTTGCCCCGCAGGTACGGGTCGAACGACGCGTACAGGATCTCGACCGTCAGCCCGCCCGCCGGCGGCGCCGCGTCCGCGTCGAAGCCCCGGTCCTCGACCGCCAGGTGCTTGCCCGGCTCGGGCAGGCCCGTCGGGATGGCCTAGGGATACATCGTCAGTTATCCCGCGGGACCAGTCTGGCGAGGGATGTTCGCGATTGGTGGGACTTGGGGGGGATAAGGGGTACTGTAATTGAGGTGGAGATATGGAAGCGGGGGGTTTGTGGCCGGGGGGATTTAGGCGCGTACCTTGAAAATGAGAGTCTTGTTCCTCATTATGACGCTGATTCGTTGGGAGACCGGGTGTTAATGCTCAACTGAGGTTAAAACAGAGTATGAGGGATACAATATAGGTAGGCAGGTAGGTAGGAGGATGAAGCTTTCTTATGATTCTCACTGCGCACAATCGATAGAGAGAGATACGTATCAGGTAACTTATCAACTGATTTCATTTAATGTCTCTTTTTTTTTTTTTTCTGCAGTCTACTTATTAATTCTTCGGCGTGGTATGCGCTGCCACGCGGGGACACACGCAACGAGGCGTACTTGCCCATCGGACCTATGTCATGCGGTGACGTCGTGATGGATCCGTGATTACCAATGCCGAGCGGAGCTGCCGAGGCCACGGCCAACGCAGCCGTCTACTGTACACATGGAGTACCCACATGAGGTGCTAGACTATAGCAAGTTCCGGTTTCCATATGGGGCTTCCTCGCGCGAACCGAGGTATGTAGGTTCTGTCGCGGCCTTTCGTGCTTGGACGTGTTGGGGTGAGACACGTATCATTTGGGGATCTGGGCATCTCCGTTTACAACATCTCCGCACGCAAATAGCTGTCTCAGACATTGCTCTCCACGCGACCATTGTATAACCTCACTCGTAGGACTCCAGAGTGGCGTCACTGTTCCGAAGGCTTGGTAGGCCCGTCAAGGCTGGCTCATTCCGGCTCTCGTTGCTCCGCTACTGAATCATCCAACGGTCGGTGCCAATGGCATATCAGCGCATAGCACATAAGGGGGGGGGAAGCGAAGTCCCCAGGAAAGTAAAGGGTAAAACAACTAAGCTCTCTACGGCGTGCTTCAGCTTGAGAGGAAGCATGTTGACGCGCACAGGAAATAGCGGTCCTGGTGTTATATGACAATCGCCTCATCCTTTCACATATTATTACATATATAATTAGCGCGTATTCCCAGGCTCCTATGTCTAATGTCCATAACATCTCAAAACCCGGAAGGGGAGGGTATTCACCCGACGCCATGAAAATGCATGCACCCGACAATTAGACACGCCGTGTTTCCCCTTGGTCATTCATCATCATAGTCATCGTCAATTGTGATACCTCTGCCCTAAGCCAAGCATTTTAGATCTCTCTTCACAAGCCCTTCACGGGCGGTTGAACCCCTGTCTGGCCTATTCCATTGTTAGCTCTGACATTCAGATTGGCGTAAGCTTGCGGCACTCACCTTCATCTGCTCTATTCTTGCCTTTAGTTGACTGGTAACTTCTGCTGCTCGCTTCCAGCTCTCGACGCCGTTGCCATTGCCGTTCGAAGCAGAGGTCATCCCGGATCCTGGCCTGGTGTCGTGGCCGCCCGAATCATCCATCGACGTGTTTCTGAGGCCACGGGCAGGACTAGCCCGTCCGCTTGAGCCACTTCCATATCTCATGTCCGGGCTGAGCTTGCTCCTTGGGTAGTTATGTGGCATGTCGCCATTCTCCTTTTCTTCCGACATGGTGCTGGCGAAGCTCATCCTATTTGCCCGCGAGTTGGCATAGTTACTACCGTCACGGTAGATGCCTAGGTCGTCCGGCGTCGGACTCGTCATTCCTGGACTGCCGACACCACCACCACCGATTCCGAGTCCCTCGGCCCTACTAAGCGCACGCTTGAGCCTGTCCAGTTCGCGCCGGAGTCGTTCGTTGGTTTGCTCCGCCGCCTCTGCATCGCTTCTCGCTCTCACTAGCTGTGTTTCTTTCGCTTTGATGCTAAGCACATCTCTCGTGTGATCCTCGATGAGGGAGGCGTTCTGGTTTTTGAGCTCTTGTATTTCAGACATAAATTTGCTCTTCTCATGACGCATTTCATCCATCTGTCTAAGAAGCCGGTCGTTCGCTGCGCGAAGCTCTTCCAACTCGCTGCGCTCCAGGGCCGTAAGCCCACTCGAAGGGGGAGGAGAGGTCGGGACTGGTGCAGCGACAGGCGCCGCAGTTGGCTTTGCAAGCGATCGTCCCGCTAAACCCCCCCTTCCGAGCCCTATTCGAGGCTTGGGGGGCGGAGATGCTAGCGGGGGTTCTTCGTCCTCAACCGGCGCAGCTGCTGCTGGGGCTCTCCTTGGGGAAGCCAGGCCAGGGGCGCCAATACGTTGTTTCTGTGGCGCCTTCAATCCTGTCGTCTTGGGCATTCCTAACTTGCCACCCGGTGCGGCCCTAGATGTCGGTTGGGGGGCGAGAGGTGCATGGTCTGCCGGGGGTTGAGCAACAGGGGCTGGTGCCGTCTTCTTCACGCCCGGGGGGCCTTTCTTGACACCTCCACCAGCAGCCTTCTTTGGCGGGCCTCGAGCTGCAGGGGCAGGCGTCGGCTTTGGTTTGTCCTTAGCTTTCACTTCTGCTTTCTCGAAGTACTCCTTGATCTTGTTCTTGCGAATATCGTCCAAACTCTCTAGGTGAGGGTTCATGGCGCGCTCGCCAATGATCTTCATTACCGTACCTAGAACTTCGGCACCTCCGGAACGCAAGCCCTCGCTCGACTCTGCAAGCAGCTTCTTGCCGGCCTCGACAATGCTAGCGACTTCCTGTTTGCTAGGCACGTCTCGAGTTGTTCTGAGACAGCGAATGAGAAACTTCATAGTGCCCTCCTTGACTTGCGGATTCTTGTGGCCTAGGAAAGCAAGAATATCTTCCAGACATTCCGATAAGCTTGTTGCCAGGAACACTTGGTCTAATGCAGCGCTGAGGGCATCCGTCACCGTCTGCTTCTTTTCCTTCAGGCGCTCCATGATGGGCGCCATGATGGTAGACCTGTACCTGCCATAGGCCTTACGCAAGCCCTTAGCGAGGACTTCGATACACTGCGCCGCTTGCGTCACAACCGCGACGTTGGCGTCTTTCATGCACTTGGCGAGGCCGCGGTTTATCTCGCCGAAGTCGCCATCCCTGATTCGCGGCACGTCGAGTACGTTAAAGAGGCCCTCTAAAGCCTCTTTACGATCCTTCCATTTTGAAGACGCGAGGTTTTCGTGAAAACTGGAGGGAACTTTTGACACCACATCTTGAGGTTCTGCGAGGTCGAAGGCATCCATTTCGGGTGGGTCCTCGCCCTCATCTGCCTCTTCACCCTCGTCTGCTTCAGCCCCTGGGGGCGGGGCGCGCGCCAGGGCTTCTTGCTGCGTTCTCAATAGGCGTTCTTGCTTCGGAGGTGGCTCAGACTTTATCTTCTCAAATTGCGCCTCCAAGTCGGACTGTTGTGTCGGCTTCAGGTCACCCCAAAACATGGGCTTCATGGCTTCCCTCAGCCATCTGTAGAACTCGACGGCCAGGTTGGTGGCCTCCGCTCGGACATTCTTGTCAGCATGGCCAAATGCCTTGGGAAGAACCTTCAGGGCTGGCTTCGGATCGGCGATCTTGCAACCGTAATTGTGAAAGATGGTAGTCAGGGCGGCAAGAGCGGCAGCGACGACTTTGGGCAGCTTCGCGGAGACGGCGGGGAGGATGTCCTCGATGATAGGTGCAGCGCTGTCGAGCTCGATGAGAAGCAACAGAGCTTCGACGGAGTTCGCCTTGGTTGCTGGCCTCGTAGAAATGAGGCCCTTCTCGACGATGGGGGTGACAACCTGACCTCGCGACCGCACGCATCCTTCTCTGCCGCCAAACTTGAGGAAAGCGCATAGAGCAGCAATTCCGTCTGCTTGAGCAGCCACGTTGGAATCCGCCACTGCCGCTTTCCATAGACCCGGGTCTTGATTAAACGGCCGGAAAGCGGGATCACGTTCGTCTGGAGTGAGTTCGAATTGCTTGGCTGCCTCTTCATATGCTTGCTTCCGGACCTTCCATACCTGTATTCGCGGGCGTGATTAGTAGGGAACTAGCTACAAACATGAGCACCCAGCTCGAACTCTAGCACGGGGCACAAGCGAGCTGCTCGGGGAAGAGCATTAGGCCGAGGAATGGGGGTTATGCGCACTTTATGAACCCATCTCTCTGTTAAGGGTAAGGAGCTGTAGTCGGGTTCTTCGGCCATGTTGCTGGTTGGCCTGTCCGACCCGTGGGGATCAAACTGGGACGACTCAGGTTGATACGACGAAGAGAAGGATGGCTTCTTGAAAAGTGACAGACTCGAGGCTATTCTCTTGGTCAGTCTCTGCAAAGGTTTCGAGTTTGATGTTTGGATGTGCATGGTGCGAATGTGAAACGTTAAGAGTAAAGTAAAAAGGGCCGCACAATGTACGGCGAGAATGTGCTGGGCGGAATCAGGTGGGCGGAGTTGGTCTCGAATGGAAGGTACGCGCAAAAGGTGCTAGCATGAGAGAAAGAGAACTGCTTCTCGAAGCATTTCTTCCTTGTGAGATAGAGCGGTGGATGCCTTGAGATGCTCGCGTCTTGATGTCCTTGCACGGTATCACATCGCACCACATTTACCTTAGGGTAGGTATGTCTTGTGGGAATCGCAGGCGCATTGGGCAGACTGAGAAAGACAAGGAACAAGATTCAATGGAAAATAGGATGGAAGACAGGTTTGAAACTTACATTGATCCCATCAACCCGAGTAGAAAATATCAAATACGGTATGATTAGGCCAATGAAAGGGGGGGCTTCCAGTTGTGAATAGGATATATTCGGTTCGCCGTCTACCTCATATAGGGAGGTACTTTGGATTGGTAGTCTCTACCGAGACTAATTTCACTTTCGCCCTCAACAAAACTCGGTGCGAAGATTGCGAACACTCAGGCCAGGGGGTGGCACCTGTTTACCGTCGCCTTGCGCCTGCTCGATTCCCAAGGATGGTCAATTGAATGCCTTGCGTTGGTCGCCCTTTCCACGCGCTGTATCTCGAGTTGCGCTTGTGTCTAACAAATGCAGATAAAGTAAGTAGGCTAGGTATACATGAGTCAAAAATCGGTAGGTGTAGCAGAATTAAGGGGAGCGAGTCGGCTGATGATGATGTAGTGGGTTTCTTGGATAAATTGTTTTCCTGAGTTGGATGACGAGTTGGGTAATAAGTGGGATAATATTGTCTCTGCGCGTCCACACACACCCACAGACATGGCACATGGTTGGTACATGATTTTCCACCTTACCACTTTCGAACTTAGCCAAGTGCAAGGGTTGTCGTATCCGGGCAACGGTTCACTCCATTTCATTCGATTTAATGTGGGGCCTGGGGTACAAATCGCATACATATCTCCAGGCACATGCATATGCAAGCTGTGAAGTTGCAGGACGTTGTGATGGTCACGACGACCACGGAGCCCCTATGCACATATCAGAGTTCCTCTGGATCCGCACTTAAGGTGGAACCAAAGTTCGTCTTTTGAGATCTGGTCCGTGCCGTTGTGTCCCTACATGCTCTATCGCTATTTCTCCTCGACTTTGGTAGTAGGTATACATACCTAACGTGCATACAGACAAGGTAAGGTAGGAGGCAGTTTTACATAACACAATTTACACCTGTCTAATAATAACTGTATGTGCGCTCGAAGACGGCATGGCCTCTAGAGCCAGAGAAATTAATTCTGTTCCAAGATCAAAACAACTCGAACAAACGAACTAACTAACGAACGACCTCTATACTTTTTGCCGGGAGTTCCTGTCTTCGTCTTGCACCCGCACCGGCACCCAATACCTGCTTACCGAACTCGATAAAAAAGATTTAAGCGTTCACGAGAAAGGTCCGCGGCCAAGTCGCGATTTTCGATTTCGAGACTAGACCCTACTAGACTCTCTTTGTGTCGACTAGACTAGGTCGCTGTGAATAACGTCTACCTAGTCGAACCTTCGGAGCCCAACAAAAGAAGCAAGCCTAGGCGTATTTCGTCCCCGTGCCGTCTTTGTTGGCTTCCGCACAACGACACCGACCCAAACCCCAAGTGAACCGCGAATTCGGCCTGGCCTGGTTGAGGCTTGCAGCAGTACACTCATGAGTGCCCTCATAGCGACGACGTCTGGAGCAATATGAGTCAAATTCTAACCTCTCGCCAAGCCGAGGAGCTGTATGTCCACCGCCCCTTTCTTTCTATTTTCCTGTCTTCTTCATTGCGTTGATATCTGCATGCCAGTCGTGTTTCCCATGCTTACCAGTTTGGATTCAGGCACAAAGCCATAATCGCATATTTATCATCAAATAATCTTCCAAATACCGCCAATGCCCTGCGGGAAGAATTAAATCTGGGTAGTAGCTTTGATGATACAACGTCCAAGAAATATGAAGGCCTCCTCGAGAAGAAATGGACAAGCGTTGTGCGGTTACAAAAGAAGGTATGCCTAAGGCCCGTCCAGTCTATAATGCCATTGTATTGGCCATGTACCTTACTAAACGGCATTCTTCCCTATCAACAGATCATGGACCTTGAGTCTAAAACCGCCGCTCTGCAATCCGAATTAGATAATGCGACTCCCACCTCCCTATCGCGACGGAATCAGGATCCTGCTAGCTGGCTTCCTAGATCCCCTGCCCGCCACACTTTACAATCACATAGGGAGCCCATAACCTGCGTCGCGTTCCACCCAGTCTTTTCCTCTCTGGCTTCCGGCTCGGAAGATTACACCATCAAGATATGGGATTGGGAACTTGGCGAGTTAGAGCGGACAATAAAGGGTCACACGAAAGCTGTTCTAGACGTCGACTTCGGTGGCCCGAGGGGGGGCACATTGTTGGCATCGTGCTCCAGCGATCTAACCATCAAGTTATGGGACCCCTCGGACGAGTACAAGAACATCAGGACGCTTCCTGGACATGATCACAGTGTCAGTGCAGTGCGCTTTATCCCTTCGGGTGCCGCTGGTGCGCCGAGCACAGGCAACCTACTCGTATCCGCCTCGAGAGACAAGTCGCTCCGCATATGGGATGTCTCGACTGGTTATTGTGTCAAGACGATACGCGGCCATGCAGATTGGGTCAGAGACGTTTGCCCTTCGCCTGATGGAAGGTACATTTTGTCTGCTGGAAACGACCAGACCGCACGACTCTGGGACATCTCGCTCGCCAACCCGGAAAGCAGGCTAACCCTTGTCGGTCATGAACACACCATCGAATGCTGTACCCTGGCTCCTCCGTCCACCTATCAGTATCTGGCGCCACTTGCAGGATTAAAGAAACCGCCTCCAGCTTCAAGTGGCGCTGAATTCATGGCGACTGGTTCGCGGGATAAATCCATTCGCATTTGGGACGCTCGGGGCAACTGCATCAAGGTACTGCACGGCCATGACAACTGGGTGCGGGCTTTGGTTTTCCATCCAGGAGGCAAATACCTTCTCAGCGTATCTGACGACAAGACATTACGATGCTGGGATTTAACCCAGGAAGGGAAATGCGTGAAGACCCTTGCGGATGTTCATGGCCACTTCGTGTCATGTTTGCGATGGGCACCGGGGATTATGCGCGAACCTGCAACGAACGGCGCCGATGGATTAAATGGGTCCTCCCTCAACGGTGTGCCAAAGCCAGGGGCTACCAATACCGACGTACAGGTCAGATGTGTCATTGCCACTGGGAGCGTGGACTTGAACGTGAGGATATTTGCCAACTAAGTTAGAATTGGCATCGCCTAGGCGCGCATGAGAAACGATTCAACGGAGATGATCGAAATACCAACATCATTCATCAGGGGTGGTGAAACATAGATCCCGAGGTTAGCACCGTCTTCCCTGCGCAGAGGCACACTCAGAGCTGATATGTGTACTGCAGAGGTAGTTACGAAAGAATCATATACCCAATCTACGCTAGTGACAGTCTAGCCAAGCAGCTCGTCCCGTTCTCCTTTGAGCTAGAGATATCCGTCGCTTTTGCAGACTGAGATCAAGGGTCTTGCAAGCTCCCACTGCGGCCGCCTAGCCCGAGCTTCGATCATGCCAGGTCGATGGAGTAGCCGAGTCCTCTGTATGACAATCGTGTCTTCCAAATGCGCGCTCCAGTAGTGCTGAAGAGCAGGTGAATCCAATTGGGTTCGTGGGCCATGATGGAATCTCTTGTTCACATCTGACATGAAGCCGCCAGTCGTTCCGGCCGATGAACACGAATAAAGCTGTCGGGGTGTAGCCAAGATGACCCTGCACAGGCCTTGGTTTCCTGTCGCGGAGCAACACACCCGCTTATATCCCTGAGACTCTTCTAGATCCTCAAATTGGCTACGCTCGGCGGTAAGGGGAAGAGCAAAGCACTTTTTGCCTGCTATTTGGTCGGGACGGGCTCGGCAAAGCACTTTTTGCCTGCTAGGGGCTGTGGTTGCTTCGGGCCCCGGTATGGCGCTAATATGGCTGACCATCGGCTCGACCCCAGTCACCCCAGCCCAGAATCAGTCAATGCTCCTGAATAGGGGTGATCCCAGGAGTCTATGCAAGGCTACGCAAGTCCCCTAAGGCTCACACTTAGGGTCTATGGCTGGATTAATAAATCTATCTCGATTCCCAACTGCAGCAGCCTACCGTGATTTGAACTTTCTCCCCCAAGTCAAAATGCGTTTGCAAGTGGTCACCGCCGTGACCGCGCTGGCTGCTACCTCGGCCTGTCAGAGCCGTTGGTCTCGCGATGTCGACTACAAGGCGCTTAGCAAGATGTTTTCCAGCTCCGTAAAGATTTACTACCCGGGCTCGGGTAACTTCGAGGGGGCTTCCTCTCGTTGGTCCAATCTGGACATATCCACCGTGAACATCGTCGTCGTTCCCAGCACGGAGAATGATGTTGTCGAGACGGTAAGCTTTGGTTTTCTATGCCTCGTTGATCTGTCCATCTTTCTCTCTTTCGATTTTCTATTTTTCCTCCTCGATATTCCACGTTTCTCCCGTGCATGATCCACACGTCTTGGTACCGCCAATGCATCCGGGTGACACAGCAACAGTCGGCTAATGTCACTGCATAGGTGAAATTCGCCGACAAGAAGAAATTGCCTTTCTTGGCTTATAATAGCGCCCATGGAGCGATCACCACCCTAGGAAAGATGACCCGTGGTATCGAGATCTACATGGACCAGCTCAGCCGTGTCGATGTCACCAAGGATGGCAAGACTGTCACCATTGCTGGTGGAACCAAGTCTAAGCTGGTGACTGACACGCTCTGGAATGCTGGAAAGCAGACGGGTAAGTCTACCCCCAACCATATATGAGGACATCAAAACAAAACGACGCAGAGGATGCTGATTTAATCTGACTAGTCGCTGGTGCGTGCGAATGTGCCAGTTACCTCAGCCCCGGCTTGGGTGGTGGCCACGGCTGGCTTCAGGGCCGCCACGGGCTTATTGCTGACCAGTTCGAATCGATGAACATTGTAGTTGCCAAAGGTACTCTTGCTACCATAAACTCCAGCCCCGAGCTCTGGTGGGCCGCCAAGGGGCCCGGCCACAACTTCGGCATCGTCACGTCCGTCACCTCCGAGATCTTTGACATCGAGCATAAGGATTGGGCCATTAAGATCATCACCTTTAAAGGCGACAAGGTCGAGGAGCTCTACGACGCTGCCAACAAGCATCTCCTCAAGAACGGCACCCAGCCCGCCGACGTCATCAGCCGGTCGTACTGGTTTAACGACCCCGATGCGGATGCTAGTAACGTGAGTCTACCCTTGTGTCTCTTGGTATCCCTTCCGTGCCAGTGTCTAATGATTATCTCTAGCAATCATCCAAATGTTAATCATCCAAGAAGGCGTCAAGGCCGTCGACTCCGCCTATACTGCCCCCTTCCACTCCCTGGACTCCATCTCTATCGAAACGCAGAGAGGCAGCTACACCAACCTCGCCAAATAGGTCGGTGTCACCACGGCTTCCGTACCCTGCCAGAAGACAGGAGCCATGAACCCGCGGTTCCCCATTTACCTCGACACGTACAACGTGGCTGCGCAGAAAAAAAGCCTACGAGTTCTTCGCCGAGAATATCCGCGGCTCCTCCGTCTTCAATAACTGGCTGGTCACGTTCGACGGATACTCCATGCAAGGCGTCCAGTCCATCGGCGCCAAGAGTACCGCGTTTGCCTTCCGTGATCAGAATATCCCCATCGGGCCGTTGATCACTTACATGCCTGGCGGCGCCGAGCTGGACGACAAGGCCGCTAAGCTGGGTAAGCAGCTCCGACAGATTCTGGACGAGGGGTCTGGACGTGAGCATGCGCCCGCGTATGTCAACTATGCGTTTGGTGACGAGGGCCCCAAGTAGTGGTATGGTAGTGAGAGCTGGAGACAAACCCGGTTGCAGAGCTTGAAGAACAAGTACGATCCTGAAGGGTTGTTCAGCTTTTATGCGCCAATTACTTAGATGCGAAGGTGAAAAGTATTAGTGCCATTCTCTCTCTTGTGATATGTACAAAAAGATCCGCTTTGGGATCTTTCTTGGCGGTTGCAGGGTTTTGTTTGCTTCGGCATCGTAAAATATTATTACCACATATCTAACACCTTGGGCTTTTGATAAAAAGAATGGCAGGATCAGTAGCTCATCTATTAATCATTCCTGCATTTCCTTAATGTACTGTTTTACTTAATAGTTTTCGGAGTAATAAGTTCCTTGGACGCCTCTGACGAGCAGGTTCTGCCTATGAATCTATCCATGGTGGAAGAAATTATATGGGGCCCTTTTGGGAGAGCCTTGTAATTTCGCCTTTTCCCACGAAGATAAGCGTAAGGAAACTTGCATTCTATGTTGTGATAATACAAGTCTAAAAGATATCATGCCATGGGTTACCAACCATGGTATGAACAGCCAGTGCGTTGACGCGGAACTTGGTTTTATTAATTAAAGTTAGCCTAATGAGAGCCAGGGCTAGGCTTGTCACAAAATAACGAGCTTTGAAGCAATAAAATATGTGTTTTAAAAGACGTCCGCCGACTATGACTGGAAGCTACCAGCTTAAGACTGGTGACATCCTCGCAAACCTTGACGACGGCTTCCTGCAAATCTTGGTCCGCTGTCACTGCAAGAGGTTCACCCATCTTCCTTTTTGGGTCAAAATAGACACCGGTGAGACTTTGATCGTAATCACCTTCGGCCAGCATGACGTATGTTTCGACACCATCCTCCAACTTGCCGGGAGCGCCTTGACCTGCAAGCTTGGTAGGAACCCATCCAGGATGCACAGCCGTAACTGAGACGTCATCGAACCGCCTTGCCACCGCATTGGCAAGAAGCACAACATGAAACTTGGAATCGCAGTATGCTGGGAAATCCTGGAACTCCTTTTCCCCACGCTCCAACCAGAAAATATCCTTGACGTTCGTGTTAGCTTCTCGGCGTAGGATAGAAGTAACAAAGACAAGACGCTTGGGTCGTTTGAGGAGACAAGCGAGGATATAGTGTGCGATGACGTTGACGAAGACCATTGCTGGCACGCCAGTATCCGGCGTCTTGCGGAAGGGGCCATAAAGCAACCCGGCATTGAGAATGACGGCGTCGAAGGCACCAATCGCGTTTGCTTCCTCGGCCAGCTTGCGCGTCTCTTCCATGCTTGTCAAGTCCGCAATCAGCACACCAGCAGCTCCGGGGCATTTCGCCTTGACGTCATCTGCACGCTCTTGACTTCGCGCATGAAGATAGACGGTATGGTTGCCCTGGACCAGCTGACGGGCAGCTTCGAGGCCAAAGCCATCTGTAGAACCTGTTATGAGGATACGGGCCATTCCGCACAAGTTGGCAAAGTCGAAATAAAAATAATGGTATGGGCACAGAGACGGCCGAATGGCACAATGTATTCTCAAAGGTTTCAAGAAGGGGAATGAGAACAGAGCTTGCCTCAGAGGATATTGCGCAGACCACAGACGAAAAGAAATCACATCCGATTCTATGGTGGTAAATGGAGATATATAATAAGCGCGGGTTAAAGATTCCCAATAGAAAGGTGGTTAAAACTTGCTGTTACTGATCGACACCAAGCTGGGCAGAATTAGGGGTTTCCAAACCTTGGCTTAGAGAGTCGTAAAAAGTGACAGAATATAGTACTCGGCCCGAGGGTCGTCCGAAGGGTTAAGATTGAGGGAGGAAGTGACATCTAGTGGATCTTTCCACCGCAGCTTTTTTGTTTGTAGGATTTAACGCCAAGGGGAAAGCCGCATAGCGGCTTGTCCCAGAGTATTGGGTCGGGACGGGCTCGCAGCTAGGTGATTAAGCCAGTCGCTCTTTGTCCTGGTATTCTACCCACGGCCTATGGCCGTCATTCAGCCCTCCCAGACGTGGGCATATGTATATATGTCCTCGATTCCCTACGTACGCTAAGAGGCTAACGTGAGGCGCCGTGTTTTCGTACGGGCACCGGCTTTCTTCTATAGCCTCACGCCGATCTAATGGTACGGTTGAATTGTTGTTTTTTCGTCCGCCTAACGTTTAGATCTGTGCAGTCATCTCTTCGTCTTCGCGTAGGCCTATCTTACATGGCATTTCTGATGAGTGGTGTTAAACGCACCTTAGTTTTTCTAGGCTTGGCACACCTTAGTTTTCCTATTAATTGGCAACGTTCCGTTATTATTCCCCGTTACCTTTTAACAGTTCTTATATTCTTTATAATAACTTAATAATTATATTAATAAATAAAATCAGGATTTATGTTTTAGGAATTTTTAAGCCTATTAATCCATATTCCGAAGTTAATTTATTTTTCTAATTTCTTTCGGTTAAGTTATGTATAAGTGAAGTTATAGCGTTAAAAAGGTAAAAGTATTCCTGCGAAATAATAGGGGTTAATATTTAAAGCTAGTAAGCTTTTATATATCCTAAAAAACTAAGGTATATATAATAAAATACGTACGAATATTTTAACGACGTTACGTTTCCTTAAAATAAAAGTAGG
This sequence comes from Monosporascus ibericus, assembly GCA_004154915.1. NCBI lineage: Eukaryota > Fungi > Ascomycota > Sordariomycetes > Xylariales > Monosporascus > Monosporascus ibericus. Next base: position 97,971 of record QJNU01000189.1, read on the forward strand.
ATAATTAATTTCGCGTAATTTAGGGTAATTAATTAATATATAAATTATTATATATTAATACGTATTTTAAGTATAAAGTTAAATTTTCGGTTTATATTACCGTTATTATTTTAAAAAGGTTTTTTTATTATTATTACGTTATAATTTAATATCCTTAAGGTTTTATTATAAAAATATGGCCTTTTGGAAAGTTTTTTTTATGGCGAAAAAGATATAACTTCGGGAACGAAATTATATATCGAATAACTTATTTATGGCCCTTTGGTTTTTTGCGATTAATAACTTAGTGTTACGAGAACAGTGTTCTCGTCCCAAGGTCTTACCTTTGAGGCCTAGCGCGGGAGTGCGCTACGGCTAAAGGTCGGCCAAGGGGCTTGGCCCTTAAGTGATCTAGGTGATCTAGGTGATCTGGGACTAGATCATATAGATCACATAGATCCACGACATATTCATTAAAAGACAATTAGATATATATATAATCCGGTCTCCCATATAGATAGCACCTATATAATTTCGCTTTTTAATTATTAATCTAAGCTTTCAACTAAAAGCAATTATACCGTTCTTTAATTAAGGGGAAAATCTTTAAATCTTTTTAACGAATAAACCCTTAATAAATTATTCCTCGTTTTATTGTTACCTATAAATCAAAACCTTATTTTGGATACTGCTCATACTTCCAGGTAGATATATAATAAGTTCGTTACATTTTGATAACTTCTTAATTAATAACCGACGGATAATTCCAAACCTAATTAAACATAAGTTTTCCTAAACTTAATAAAAACGACATCATAAAATAACGTTTAAAAGATAAATAATATACCCGATCCCCGTCATAAGTCGGTAAAAGATCAGTAACCAAATTAAATAATCTACCCCCTATCGAAGAAGTTCTTTAACTAATTAATAACGTTATACCTTTTACAACCCGTGGCAAAAAAGAACCTTCTTTTTCCCAGACCCAGCAGCCAACCCCGGCTCCAAAGGACATTATTAAGGTCCAGGGAGATTCGGAAAAGGAAGAAAAGCCAGTAATCCAGGAACCTTAGGGCCCAAAAAAAAAGGAAAGAAAGCTCTTTCCTAAGGAAAAGATGGAGATCCTATTACGCAAAATCCAAGCTTTAAAAAAAAACAGAAAAAAAAGACCCTAACTTCCCAGAAAAAGTATGGCTTAACTTACCCAAGGAATAAAGGAAAGAACCCTAGCATCCCTATTATTCGGCCCTAATCGGTACCGAAAAACCACCATCCCACCCCTTAATTACCACGGAATGCCGAAAATTAAGGGCTATAAGCTAATTACCCCGAAGCCTTATAACGGAACTATAAATATAAAAGGATTCCTCGTCCAAGCTAGGACTTACCTTAAGTTTTACCAAAGCTTCTTAATAAAGGATTATCAGAAAGTAATAGCCATTTCCCAGTTGCTTGTTGGACAAATTCTTCTATAATTCGAGCCCATCATAAAGGATTACCTGGAAAATTACTTTAAGGAATTTTCAGATATTACCAATTACATCTTTAGCAATTATCGATATTTCGAAAACCGAATACGAGTTATATTTGGAAACCTAGATAAGGAATAGTATACGGTAAAATAATTATACCTCCTTTACCAGACCAAGTTAGCCGCAAAATATACGACGGAATTTAACCACCTGGCCGTAATTTTTAATTTACCAGAAAGCGCGTTATTTTACCCCTTTTACGACGGCTTAAAACCGTAAATTAAGGACGAAATATACATAATACCTAAGATAAGATCCTTTAAAAAATATACCGATAAAGCAATTATCGTTAATCGACGTACCTTTAACCGGTACCTCGAGAAAAAAGGAACCAATAAACGAAATAACGATAAAGGCTTTAATAGCCGAACCAAAAAGGATAAGGGCAAACCTTAAAAGAAAGCAAGTATTATTTCGAAAAAGCCTTAAAAAGATAAGTTTAATATCAAATGTTTTAATTATAATAAGAAAGGATATTTTAAAAGTAAATATCGCTCCCCCGCAAAAAAGAATTCCAAAAAAGGAAGGATTTTTTAGCCCCAAAAAAAAGCCAAAGCGGCTAAATAAAAAACCGATAATAAGGTAAAAAAGGAAAAAAAAAAAATTAGCTCGACTTCCTTCTAGCCAGAATTCACTATTACCATTACCACTTAAATCCAGAACGATATCTTAAAGTACGAGAATTACCCCATTTACCAGGACTTTAAGGTTAAAGCTTATAAATATTACCCCGGATAAATAGCCTCCAGGATAACCATAAAGCTAGGATGCTCCTGCCATTTTAATATATTTCAGTATAAGATATACGATAAAAACGGTTAGTTCCAACCCGACGCCAGCAACCATAAATAGTTATCCCCGGAACTTTGCGAACTTCCTAAATGTACGGTATATACCAAACCACGAAAAAACCAGCATAAGTTACTGCATTTTACCGCTTGTTACGTCGACGACTGTCTCGTATATCTTAGAACTAAAGAAGATAACGATTTTTGGCCTGGATAAAACGAAAAAATACCTACAGAACCAGATAACGAATGCAGATACATAAAAACTTCCCGGTAGCCAGAATACCCTAGGTTTTGTTACTTATATCCCGAATTAAAACAAAGCTAAAGGGTTATATTATAAGGATGTTTATGTTATTCCCCGATGTTCTGCATTTAATACGAATTTCTAAATGTAGGAATACCTTTTTCGAAAATTTATACCTTTAACCCGATAACTCGAAAAATATAAAATTAAGGATCGAGCCTAAAAAAAACAGTTATTTCCGAATGTAAATATGGCAAGAAAATATGGTTTAAATGCAAAAACGATTAATATACCAAATACGCTGTTTAAAAAATACGCGAATGGAGATTTTCTTAGGTTGGATACCATCATAAATTAAAAAACGCCAAAGGCCCTCGAAAGTAAGGTATCGAAAAGCCCCAATCTACAAAACCTTATGCGAAGCAGCAAAAAAATTACGCAGCCAGATCGAAATTCCATTTTAATATAAAAACAGCATATTTAAAGCTATAATCGACTCGGGAGCCGAAAGAAACTTTATCTCTCCCGCGGCGGCAAAAAGATATCAGGTTCCTTAAAGATATAAGTTAAAGTTTTATAAGTTACGTACGGTAAACGGAAACCTGTCCAAGTATAAAAACGGACGAATTTTACGAAAAACGGAAAAACTTCCCGTTTGGATTTAAAAATACCAAAAACGAATTTCGTTAAATATTGCCGACATTTCCGGACACGACATTATTCTGGGAATACCATAGCTTAGGACCAGCAATCCACATATTAATTAAAAACGCTAAACACTTTCTTAAAAAGGTAACAAAAAACTACCTAAAAAAAACGAACAGAAAATCTGCTATATCATCAAAAAGGTACAAATACTAGATCAAGCCGAAACGGTATTACCTAAATATCGAAAATTTAAAAAATTATTTAAAAATAAAGAAAACCACGAATTACCACCATATGGTTAATAAGATCACCGAATACCTATTAAAAAAGGACATCATCCCAAACTCTACAAAATTTACCACATAAACCCTAAAAAATTAAAGGCCTTATGGAAAACCATTTAACTCGATCTAAAAAAAGGATATATTTAACTTTTTAATTCTTTTACTAAATACCCCGTCCTTATGGTACCAAAAACCAAAAACGGAAAACAAAAAATCGACGAAAATGGAGACCTGGTTTTTAAAAAAGTAATCGATTACAAACAACTAAACGACATCACGATTAAAAATAAATACCCCCTAACTTTTATAAACATATTAAAAAAAAACGCTAATAAAGCTAAATAATTTACTGCACTTAATCTTCGAAACGGTTATTACCGTATCAAAATAGCCCAAAAAAAAGAATAAAAAACGGCATTTAGAACGATATACGGACTTTACGAATACCGAATAATGCCCATGGGACTTACTAACGCCCCCGCCAATTTTTAACGTTTAATTATAACCATATTACGAAAATTCCTGGATAAATTCGTATTTGTCTACCTCGACGACATTTTCATTTACTCCGAAACTTTAAAAAAGTACAAACAGCATGTAACTTAAGTACTTAAAACCTTAAATAAGGCGAACATCCGAATTAACCCAGCCAAAAGCGTGTAGCATATATAAAAGCTAGACTTTCTGGGATATATACTTACCCCCGGCCAAATTCAGATTTAACGCTTTAAAATGGAAGCAGTCAAGGATTGGCCTATCCCTAACAAGGTAACCGTTACCGATATCCGACAAATCTTAAAATTTACGGGATACGTACGAGGCTTAATTAAGGGATACGGAAATATAATTAAACCATTAACAAAATTAACCATTAAAAAGTACGTTAATAAAAAGTTTAAGTTTTTAAAGGATGCAAAAAAAGCATTCCAAATCTTAAAGAACGTAATCACCAATGGACCTATAATAAGATTACCTAACGCAAACAAAAAGAAACGCCTAAAAACGGACGCCTTAAATTATATATTAAATGCCGTCCTGGAACAACTAAAGGACAACGACAAATAGTACCTAATAACTTATTACTCGAAGGCATTCCGAAATACAAAACTAAAATACCCGATCTATAACAAAAAACTGCTAGCAATTATTAACGTTCTTAAAAAATGGGAACCTTTCCTTAATAAAACCAAAAAATCCTTTAATATCTACTCCGATCATAAAAATTTTACTCGATTCATAAAAGTTCAGGAATTAAACAAACGATACGAAACTTAAATAATTTTCTTATTAAGATTTAACTTTAAAATACATTATATTAAAAGGAAGGAAAATATCCAGGCGGATATTTTTAATCGCAAAGGCGACTATAATCCGAAAGTTCCCAAACGAAACATGCAAATGCTACAGTATGACAAAGATGGCACTATACGGTTATGCGAAATCCTGAAAAAACCAACCCCAAAACTTTTAACAAAGTTTCGAAATTCCTACGACATAAATAAAAAAAAAGAGATTTAACAGCTAAAAGGACAGCCAAAAAGTTAACTGTTATACTACGGCAAAATTTATGTTCCCAGGAATCAACAGAAACAATTTGTAAAAGAATTCTACGAAGATTTATTACATAAATATTAAAAAATCTTTAAAACCACCCGACGATTACAGGAAAAATACGACTTCCCAAAACTGCGCCGAATAATTAAAAAGGTTATTAAAAACTGCAATATTTATAATAAGGCCAAAGCAATACGCCATAAGCTTTATGGGCTGCTGCAACCGACCGACATTTTTAATAAGGCATAGAACACCATAACTTAGGATTTAATTATTAACCTTCCTCCATTTAAAGACCTAATTACTGAAGTCGAATATAACGGAATTTAGGTAATTGTTAACAAACTTACCAAATATAAGTACTTTTTACCCTTTAAAAAAACTGTAACGGCAAAATAGCTGGCCTATGCATTTATCCGACATTACCTTAACAAATACGGAATACCAAAAAAAATCATTTTTAATTAAGATAAATTTTTTACATCCAAATTTGGTACCAGCTTTTTTAAATAAATAAGCGTTAAGCTTAAGTTCTTAATAACTTATTACCCCTAAACAGATGGTTAGACGGAACGACTAAATTAAACCTTAGAACAATACCTTCGAAGCTACGTTAATTACCAACAAAATAACTGGGTAAAACTTTTACCATTAATACAAATAACTTACAATACGTTTACCAACGAAGATATGGGCATATCCCCCCATACAGCTGTATACGGACACGAGGCAATAACCTAACGACTAAAGCAATCGACGTACAAGGCTCCTACACTCACCACCATAGCTTCCCGAACAAAAATAATAGTAACTAAAATTAAGGCAATATAAGCCCGATTATAAACCGAATTGCGTTTTCTCCAGCAAAGAATAGCCCAATACTATAACAAAAAAAGAATTAAAGGACTAATTCTAGCAAAAAGAAATAAGGTTTACTTATTACGTCAAAAATAAAACGCAACGTCGAATATCTTACAAATTAAAACCAAAAGGCCTAACGACAAGCTTAATTTCAAGAAATTTAACCCGTTTAAGGTTAATAAAGTCATTTCCAAAACCAACTACTGACTATCATTACCCAAAACAATAAAAATATACCCTATTTTCTATATTTCCTTGCTTAAACCAGTACCTAAAAACGCTCCGCTAAAAACAAGCCTAAAAATCGAAAAAGATGATAATAAATACGAGATCGAAAAAATACTAAACTCCAAAATAATCAAAAACAAGATTTAGTACCTAATTAAATAGGAAGAATACTTACACGAAAAAAATACTTAGGAACCACTTAACCACTTAACGAATGCGATAGACCTGGTTAAAACGTTCCACCGGCAGAATCCTAACCGACCGTCTCCAGCGCAGCCAAAGTCGCAGGCGACAAAGGTCCCCCACTTAAATCCAACCCCACGGCGTTCCAATCGAAGGAAGTAAACGCCTCTGCTATAGCATCTATCTTGAAAGCAAGCTATGCTTACTTTACTTCCACCTATCGCCTTTCTTCTTCTATTCTTTCCCGTTCTTTTAATTAATCCAACTTTAAACCTTCCTTTAACATTTCTAATGCCCGTTTTTTAAAAAGATCTTGTTAAAGACGTAAGCGTTTTAATTTTCCAATAAACTTTTTCGATTTTTTATTTTGGCGACGCCTTAACTCGTTCAGTTCCTTTTCCGCTGCTTCTTGATACGCCAAGAAATTATTCTTAACCTCCCGCTACTCCTTTTAAAGACGTTCCTATATCTCGTTCATCTTTTTTAAGGAATTCATAATCAAAACGTCGCAGGAAAAACGTTAGCAACAAATGCAGTTATTACAACTTAAGTACTTCAAGGCGTAAAAACACTCGGCCTCACCAAGTTAAACATAATGAAAATACGGAAAAACCCTAACACCAAATTTCTTAATTAAGTCAGCACGATTATCCCGAAAATCGCGCTAATTTAAACAAAGCTTTCTTTTTTATTTCTTAATACGGCCTAACATAATAAAGGTTAACCAAATCCAAAAGTAGGTTCGGAAAAAAACGACGACTTACTGTTTTTATCTTTAAGATAAAAATCCTTAAAAAAGGGAAATAATGTTACGAAAATAATGTTCTCGTCCCAAAATCTTACCTTTAAGGCCTAGCGCGGAAGTGCGCTACGGCTAAAGGTCGGCCAAAGGGCTTAACCTTTAAGTAATTTAGGTAATTTAGGTAATTTGGAACTAAATTACATAAATCACATAAATCCACGACATACTCATTAAAAGACAATTAGATATATATATAACCCGGTCTCCCATATAGATAGCACCTACATAATTTCGCTCTTTAGCTATCAATCTAAGCTCTTAACTGGAAGCAACTGCACCGTTCTCTAATTAAGGGAAAAGTCTTTAAATCTCTTTAACGAACAAACCCCTAATGAATCATTCCTCGCCCTATTGTTACCTGCAAATCAAAACCCCATTTCGGATACTGCTCATACTTCCAGGTGGATGTATGACAGGTTCGTTACACTTAGGGCGTTTTTTAGCCCAAATTCGAAATTTTATACGCCTTTCGGGTTTAGGCGTTATTACGATATAGTTTACAGTAGGTAATAACGTTATAATTGCCGCCGTAGCTTACGATCGTAATCTTAATGTTGCCGTAATTTTTTTTGCCCGGCCTGCTATATTAATAATACGTTAACGTTTAGGCTATCGCCTTCGTAAATTTTTTTTAGCTTTAATACCTTTTTATTAAAACTTGTTACGGCGTTACGAAAGAACTAAATTGCCGTTACGTTTTTGAGTACGGTTATCGGCAGGCTATAAAGCTTTCCGGCATTAAATAATTTGATTAATCGTGACGGCGATACCTATAATAAGCCTGCCTTTTGCCTTTATATGATAAGGGTTTTATATCGCGAAAAACGGGCTTTTTTTTATTAGGTTCCTTTTATAATACCAAAATTCGTAAATATCCTTTAAGGAAAGCGCTTTAGCTTTTGGGTATTTTTTCGTAATATTAATTCTCCTGTAAATTTCGTACTAACAAATTAATCCTAGCCGCGCCGTTACTTTATCGAAGTTACAATAATAATTACCGAATTTTAAAGGTTCCGTATTTGCCTTTATCGGGATAACCTTAAAAGTAGCTCGGTAAAAGTTATTTAGTTACTTTAGGTACTTTATGGAAATTTGTATTAAAACGTTACCTAGCTATTATTTTCCAATTTAATTAAGTTTAACCTTAACGCGCTTATTAAATACTTATATTTCGTAATCTTTTTCCTAATTTTTAAAAAGTTATTTTAGGTTAATTTAAAGCTTTATAAGGTTTACTTTCTTATTTAACATATAACCCTTTAAGGTTTTATAGTTAATTTTTGTTAGGAAAATAATTTTTATACCGAAATTAAAGTTTTTATTAATAAAATAATAAGTTTATTATTTACGATATTATATCCATATTAACTTAAAATAATCTACTATAAATAATTAATTAACGGCGAATTTATTTTAAATCATTTTTTATAAAGCGTCGAAAAAATCTTTAATAACGTAATATATCATATCCTGCCATATTTTAAGCAATACTTCCTTCGTAAAAGGTACGCGATTAACTTTAAGGAGAATTATATCCGGTAAATTTTGGCAATATATATACAAATTAAGTTCTTTTAGGAAAAAAGCGTTTTCGCGATTAAAGGGATAATTGTTACCGTTAACGTTGTTTACGTTATTATCATTAAAGTTTTCAGGTTAAGATATTTATTTACAACCGACGTTAACAGTTACGTTTTTGTGAATATAAAAGATACAGATTTGCAACTTCGTAATTAGGAATGTTTTAATAACCATACGGCGCATTATTTTATCGAAGTTAATAATAATTACTATAGGCGGTAACATTTAAATTATCCGTTAAAAACGTTTTAACCGATTTATTACCTATTCGCAGGATTTAAAGCTTTCGTTTAATATAAAAGCAAAGGCGTAATTTAAAATTAACTTAATAAAGGTTTAACTTATACAATTAAAAAACGGCATATTAAACTTATTTGTTTTATATGTATTATTAACGTTAAAAATTTTAGGATACCGTTTTCATATTTTTACGTAATAAGATATAGTCCAAAAAATGACAATAAAGCGATTAATAATAAAATCATCCCTTTTTTAACGTATTTTGTAATAAAACGCTTTTTCCTTAAGTTGCTTAATAAAGGTTTAGATAATAACGAAACCTTTACGAAGTTTCTTTTTTATCTTATAACGGATATTATTAATATCCTTTCGGAACGGCCCTTTTTTACCGTTAATAACCTTCCTAATCTGCCGTCGAAACTCTTAAAGGCGTAATATATTATTAATTACCGAAGCTTTAATAATACGGTAGCTTTTTTTCCCGAAATAACAATATTTCGAATACGTTTCGTAACGTAACGTCGGCCTATAATTATGTTAAAAGAGTTCCTAATAAAGTCCGTATATACCTTAAATTACTATTCTTAATTTAAAGCTTACAATCATATTAACTTAACGCGCTAAGGATATTTTTTTACCTTTTTCGTACGCGTTTTACGTAGGTCCCATTTTTTAAATACCTGTATAACGTAACGATCATAAGCAAGGTTAATACGGATAAGCAGTCCGTCCCTTTTTTTGCCCTTCCGTACGTTATAACTACGGGCGCGTACGATATTAAAGCCGTAAACCTTTGCGAAATCGTTAAGGGCTAACTCGAAATCTTTAGCTTTCTTCCATAGGCCTAAATGGCGGTTAGGGGGGTTGGGTATGGTGGTATTCGTTAAAGTGGTTACGGGATCGCGTTTTTGTGAACGGCGCGCTATCATTCGGCTATTCTCCTCCAAATCGGACGATTCGGAACTCGAGGAAACGATAATACGTTCGGGATCGATCTTAACCATCGCGGATTCGAAAATTAAAAAAAGCGGAGGCGTTATTATTAAAAAAGGTTATATTATTCAAAGGGTATTAATTGCGTTACGATCGCAAAAGGGGAACATACGTTAATATGGCTTAGTTTCCTTTAAATCGTTGATATCTAGTCATATATATCGGGCCGTCAGGAACTTTACGGGCCGCTAACAGCTGTATCAAAAACTAAGGTGTGCCAAGCCTAGAAAAACTAAGGTGCGTTTAACATCACTCTTTCTGATGACGTACTCAAGCATTCCGGGTCAGTAGACAGCATAATTGCGTAAGCACCGAGTACGGGTAGGTAAATGTATGCGTGGTCTCATAAGTACTCGGAAGACAAAGAAGAACGCGTAATAGTACCGTGTTCTCATGGATGACTTATCTAAATGCACATATGTGATGATATATACGCGAGGCCCGTAATGATATCTCAGTCTAACTTCTGGATCCAAGCAACGGCGCTGTGGTCGTGGAGGAAAGCCCAACTCTGACAGATCCACATAAAATATTCCAAGGTGAGCCAGCAATTTTCAAAATATCCGCTTTGAGACGGCATATTGGGCTCCGGAAATCGGCCGCATAGCTCCGAGTATTCGACGAATTGCGTTTTGTTTATTGCCGGTTTTGTCCCACCTTCCCCGCCTGCGTCAGCGACGCCTAATGTCCGCCCTTCTACCCCGGACCCAATAACCAAGCCAGGGGTATCCGAAGCTAGGACTAGACATGGCAGGTCATCAGTGCCAGGTACGTAGCGGTAACGTTGCTACGTGCTGTGTTATCCATCTACTTGGCAGGACTTATCGATCGCCTCTAACCTCCAGCCCAGAGCCTTTACAGTACCTCCCATAGGGCAGGCGGCGATATATGCCTGTCGAGCTGTGTAGTTGGTTACAACGCCCATCTTGTTAGACCGCATGCTTCCGCACGTACGTTAGCAGGCACTCTATTTAAGGGTCGCTCGTCACGCATGTGCGTGAATAGTATGCATCCCACTTCGTGAACTGTCCCCCTCCTCCACGCCGTATACTCCTCTCACCGGGGCGGACAGTATGTATGTTCCAATGACCACCTTAGCGCTGGGGGCGTTGGCTCTCCAGCCCCTTCCCCCACCACCCTTGGATCGCATCGTCACTAATGCGACGGTCACCGGGTTCGACTTCAGCAAGATCCCCAGGATTGTCTATATCACGAGTGATCTCGCCTCGCGGCGGGACTCAGGGGGCCTAACCCTGATCCCGCCGTCCGGCGAGGAGTTCGCTCGGACTTTCGTGGAAGATCTCACGAGCATGACCGGGGAGGAATGGTCGCTCAAGGTCACCGGGAAGCTTCCTTGCACTTCTGGGATTATCTTGACTACCTACGAGGGCGATCCGGCAAAGCTGGCCTATGAGGATGGCACTCCCACGGAGGAAGGTTATGCTCTGGAAGTTGCGCATGGAAAGGCGACCATTCGGGGTGCTGGATCTCGAGGAGCTTGGTGGGGAACGAGGACGCTCTTACAACAGCTCATGATATCAAATTGGACCACGATAGCCGAGCTCTCGATTACGGACGCCCCTTCATATGCTACTCGCGGTTTCATGCTAGACGCTGGACGAAAGTGGTATTCTCCCCACTTCTTGAAGGAACTGTGCACCTACGCCACCTTTTTCAAGATGTCCGAATTCCATTATCATACCAGCGACAATTACCCACTGAACCGCGGTCACAACGAGACCTGGCAAGACGTCTACGCCCAGTTTTCTCTACGCCCGGAGAGCGAAGAGCTACAGGGCCTCGTGCAGCGTCCAAACGAGACGTTGAGCCGAGCTGACTTCGAGGACCTCCAGCAGCACTGCGCCCGGAGAGGCATGACCGTGATCCCCGAGATCGAGGCTCCGGGCCATTGCCTGACAATCACGAAATGGAAGCCCGAGCTGGCGCTCGAGAAGAAGGATCTCTTAAATCTTACGCACCCGGAGAGCATCCCTACCGTGAAACGGATCTGGGAGGAGTTCCTGCCCTGGTTCCAGACCAAGGAGGTCCATATTGGCGCCGATGAGTACGACCCCACCTTAGCTGACGATTATATCATCTTTGTGAACGAAATGGAGGAATTCGTCCGCGAAACATCGGGCAAGAGGATTAGGATCTGGGGGACGGATGAACCGTCCGAGGACCTTATCATCTCCAAGGACGTCATTATTCAGCACTGGCAATATGGGCAGTCAGATCCTGTCGCGCTCCACGCCGACGGCTACGAGCTTGTCAACTCGCAGGATTGGTGGGCGTACATGTCCCTGAAAAACGACCACACGCCCATCCTCCCAGCCCCCTACCCGCAGTTCTTCAACGAATCTCGAGTGTTGAACTTTGCGAATGTCGAGGGATGGCAATGGCAGCCGGCTCTCTACAATCAGGTTAACGTCACGGAACAGCTAGAGGAGGGCGCCCGCGGAAACCGGGGCGCCATTATGGCCGCGTGGAACGACAACGGACCCGACGCCACCACGCAGCTCGAGGCCTACTACGCCATGCGCAGGGGCATCCCGCTGGTCGGCGCCAGAGCGTGGAGCGGTGCCCGCGGGCCGCGGCTCAACGCCGCGACGGCCGACGCCTCGATCGACTTCCTCTCGGCGCATGCGCCGGCGCAGAACCTCGACCGCAGACTACTGAGACAGCAGGACGGCTCGACCACTGACGAGCTAGTGTCGTGGACGCGCGGCGGTTCGCATGAGACCGGGCCCGTCGTGGAGTTGGGTTACGGCAGCAAGGGCGTGGACTACACGCTGACCATCTCGGCGACGGGCCCCTTCATCCTCTCGTCGGACGACGTGACCCTGACGCTGTCCGGCGACGGCAGCCTTGTCTTCGACGCCGACGGCTACAGGTACCCCCTGCGGTCCGTGGCCGAGGACGCGGGCTTCGACCCGGCCCACCCCGGGCGGATCTGGGCCAACGAGACTTCCTCAACGCACGAGCCCGTTGCCGTTCCCGTCCCCGCCACCATCACCGTCACGGGCGACGCGATCGGCGGCGCCCGCGTCTGGGTGGACGGCGCGTTCGCCGGCCGCTTCGAGGTTTTCGTGTTCGGCGGCCGCAACACGCTGTTCAGCTGGAGCCAGATGGCGTTCGTGGCGCCCCTCCAGACCGTCGAAGGGGGCGTGGAGAGGCTTGTGGTCAGCGGAGGTGTCAGCCCAGCGCCCTCGGTGCTGCGGACGTAATACCGTCTGGAGGGCGCCGGGGTAAAGCGGAGGGTTCCTCGAGTCGGATGTACGGGCTCTAGGAAAGAAGGTAACGAGGTATAGTAATATGATATATTTAATACTATCTCTGATAATACCTAGCTTCGTATGAGCGTATTTTATTCGTTTTCCCTTCTTATGTTATCAAATCGTGAGTAAAATGAAAACAGTTGGCACTTGCCTCATTATGCTGCCACGCCATGAAAGACCAATAGTAACTGAAAGGTAAGCCAACCTTTGGACTATAAGCTGTGTGTATGCCATGTCAGCATGTTTCAGCCAAGATTACCATATATGGGCTGGTAAATAATATGATTTGCGGTTATTCAGCCTTCTTTCCTTGGCTAAGATAGCGCTAACCCATAAGAAGCCTAGTTGATGTGCTTATTTTTAGATATCTTGGGGAGAATATGGAGGACCCTGTAGTCGGGGCTTATGACCGCATGATCTAAAACAGCCCCCAAGAGACCGTCCGGTCAGATCAATCCTTTGGGGTTGTATGAGTCCCTCGGGATTTGCCTAGGCAAGCCTGGCTCGCATGGCTTGCATGGTCTTATGCTTAACAACTACCATACAGAGAAGGGCCCACGACACCTTTTTGCGTTTAAGGCAGATCGGGATCGTCGACGAAGACAACTGGCTCCGGACCGCTTCAAGAGCCCTTGTCATTCCTTCGACGCATACTGGGCATAACTCATAACACTCGTCGGCACCCATTAACTACCATTTGCGAATACTGTGCCGCTTCTATGTATAGGTGCCTAGATGGCAAAATGGGGCGCCAGAGAGATCTGATATCATTGGATCCTTCGCCTCGTCAGCCCATCTTTCAGCTCCGTCCAACCACGTCATATTCAGGTCGTCCACCATCGACCAGAGCTACGAAAATGAGACAATTGTTGGAAATTCCCTGATTGGTGTAAGGAGCCTCTTTCGTGTGCCAATTATGTGCCCTCGTGGATGGTGACAGTGTTTCCTACCTATTCGCTCTCCAACGCCACGTCTCAACCATTACTCCGTCCCATTCTCACTTTCTCTAGTTCGCACCGGTACTCTGCTCCATACTCAATGGATTGTGGCATAGTTTCCGCTCGGACGTTTGGATCTTCTGAGTCCGGACTTGACTCTGGCTTAACTCGCCTGTCTACTGCTCAGCTGCCGCATTCCCCACCAGGCAGCTAGCTTAATACATGGCTGGGATACTCAAACAGTAGCGACGAGATCTTATTGCGTTATATGCAACGTAGTCTACTACCTCGTTGATAAACGCAGCGACTGATCTTTGACATATACGGCCTTGCCTTAAACCTCCCGTTGTTGCTCTAAAGCCCGAGGTTATGGGAGGACCTCTGCTCCTTCCCCGGGTCGACACCTCCGTCGAGCTGCCCGAGGACGGGTCCTCGTACCGGACATGCAGTATGCGCTCGCCCTCGGCTGGAACCTGCACCGAGAAGCGGAAATCTCTTCCCCGAATATACACTCGCTTTCCGGATTCTAAGGGAGGAGATAGACAGACCTGGCTTCTAGAATCAGTATCGGCCGCAGTAGCTGATGCCCTGGGCGTCGACCCCAGTGAACTCCCACAACCCTTTGGAGGGATTAACTCCCTCCCGAGCCGCACTAGTGTAGCTTGGTCGCAGTCCGACGATCGCCACTCTTATTCGAGCTCCGTCTATTCGCCAACGTTCGATTATCACTGGAGCCCCTTGGGAAGTTTAATACACGAGCGTATTGCAACAGCTGTCGCGGACGTGTTGGGTCTTGAGATCAGCCAAATTTCTCGTGGCGATTCGTTCGTGGAACTTGGCGGGGACCTCCAAAAGGCGAGGGAGCTCAGCGCGAATTGCATGACCGTCGGGCTATCAGTCGAGCCCGACGATGTCCTGGCTTGTCGGACCATAGCGGAGCTGGAGACACTGATCACCCCGTTGACTACGTCGGGGACTGACATAGCGCCGTCACCTCTGGTTGTCGGCCTGTCCTCTACTGACGCTACCCCCTGCAGGCCGCGAGATGTGGCGATTCAACCACAACAGCCTCCCTCGCTGCCGCCGAAGGCACCCGGAAGGCTGTCTACGATTGCTCAAAGAAAGCCACCCCGATTGAAAGATGAGTCTCAACCTCGGCCTAACACTTCAAGTAACCATAAAGAAGTAGAACATATTCTCTCTCTAAATGGCGCTATCTCGCAGGCCGCCGTGATCAGACCGAAAGCCGGACTCTTCGAAAGCCAAGCCGTGGCGTTTGTTCATTTCCGGGGCAACCACTACGATGACCTACCACTTGCCAGGAAAGAAGTCGAGGCAAGAGTTCCGCAGAACTACGCGCCTAAAGTCTGGATAACGTTGCAGCAGATGCCCCTGAATGAGTTCGGCGACATCAATCGAAGAGCGCTACAAACTTGGGTCCAGAATGTTAACGAGGACATATACGAACAAATTATGTCTGTAAATCCTCAGACTAACTCAACACCACCTTCAAGTGCATCTGAGCAGCATGTCTCCTGGCTGGAAAGTGGCAAGGTTAAGGAGGTATTCGATCTCTCTCCAATGCAGCGCCTTTACCTCCATACAGCCATGGGAACCGGACCCACTCGGCGGTCTTTCTATAACGATGGACATCGATTCAACCAGAGTGTACTACTGCGGTTGAATAAACTTGCGGATATCGAAGATGTGCACGCTGCTGTTGAGGCTGTCGTCGGCCACCACTCTATGCTCAGGTGCCGGTTCCGGCCTGCCAAGGACTCGTGGTGTCAGTGGATCGAAACCGATATATCCTCCTCGTACGAGTTCAGCACACATGCAGTCAGTACAAATGACGAGGTGGAGGAAGTTATAAGAATTGCGCAAGGAATGATCGACATTGAACAAGGACCTGTCTTCGCTGCGAAACACTTCCATACGCACGACGGTTACCAGATGCTCTACCTGGTCGCTCATCGTCTCGTTATTGATTTCAAATCTTGGCATGTGATCACCAACGACCTGGATGTATTACTTACCCATGGCCATCTCGCCTCGGGCCCGTCGCTTTCATTTTCGAGCTGGGTCACACAGCAGAAACGGCATGCCCAGACCCTAGGAATCTCTGGCCGTTCAGCCTTTCCGATTTCTCCTTCATTTTGGGACTATTGGGGCATCCAGGACGACCGCAACACGTATGGCGATACAGTAACAGCCAGCTTCACCCTCAGTGCTGGAATTGTTTCAATGCTTGGCGATAACAATCAGGCGTCCAAAACCGACTATTCCGACATCTTCATATCTGCTTTGCTCCTCTCCTTCTCTCGTACATTTTGCGATCGGCCAGCTCCTACCCTCTGGAATGTGGAACACGAACGGTCTGCTCTCGAGACAAGAGGTGATATTTCCGAAACTGTTGGGTGGTTCACCTCATTGTGTCCCCTCGCATTGGAAATCTCACATATGAATGATATCTCTGCTGTATTATCTTTAGTTAAAGAAACGCGCCGCTCCATCCCAGGAAAAGGCGTCCCGTATTTTACAGCATGTATGATGGACGCCCCTTCTGCGACCTCGTTCGTCTCATTGCACTGCCCTATGGAACTCATCTTCACTTTCGCCGGAGACATACGAGACCTGGAAGGCCAGAACAGTTTCTTTGAGCAGATACCCGCCCCCAGCAGCTGTTTAATGTCCAAGTGTTCGAATATCGGCCCTGGAGTTCGTCGGACCTCGGTATTCGAAATATGCGCCGTCATTGACCAAGGCGAGGCCGAGTTCAGATTCGGCTATCATCGACAATCCAAGCACCGAGATCAAATCCAATCATGGATACGAGGCTGCGAGGCATTGTTACGTGAAACCGCTAGCCGGCCAAGGCTTCAGTCGCCAGATCTACCCCTTTCTGATACCCCTCTTCTGAAAGTCACGCCTGAGGAGCTCGCGCAGCTCAATCAAGAGATACTCCCTAAACTAAAACTGGATGCTTCCAGCGTGGCAGCGATCTACCCTGTCACTGGGAATCAAGAGAGTGTTCTCATTGGTGAATCCTTAAATCCCGGAAGCAGCAAGGCCGAGGCGATGTATGAGTTCGATACCGGCAACAAGCTTATAGATATCGGTCGTGTCTGCGCCGCTTGGCAGCACATATCTGACAGGCAGCCGGCTCTACGTACCGTGTTTACCCAGTGCGTTTCGAATACTGGCTTGTATTATCAGCTAGTTCTTCGTCGCCATTCGCCAAGCATGCTCTTCCTTGAGAGCAAACACAGTGATCGAGCGAGGGAGACAGTAGACAGCGTTCCTGCTCTTCCTCTGACTGAAGGTACCCCTTGGCATCGACTTATCGTCTGTCAGGCGCCTGGCAAAACTCTCTTCAAGCTGGAAGTTAGCCAGGCAATCTGTGATGCAAGTCTCATCCTCCTAGGTCTTTTGTATGTAGCTAACTGAACAATCCAGGATGCCAGTCTCGTGATCCTTTTCGAAGAACTCGAGCGAGCTTATTTAAATGGCCGCTTACCTGATCCTTCTCAGGTTTCTTACCCAGAATGCCTCAGTCGCTTGGAGACAACTCCACGCAGCATTGAGTTTTGGAGAGAGGAACTGAGCGGATGCCAGCCATGCAGATTTCCCATCCTCTCAAATAAATGCACCGACGCCCCGCGGTGGGAGGACAGGACAGTTGATCTTCATGTGTCGCGTAAGCACTTAGCAGCATTTGCCAAGAAGCACAACGTCGGCATGTCAGCTGTACTTCGAGTCGCTTGGGCTCTGGTTCTTAGAACTTATGTCGGTACTAACGATGTCTGCTTCGGTTACCGCACTTCAGGTCGAGATATTCCAGTCCGGGGATTAGAGGACGTCGTCGGTTGTTTCTCTACCGTTTTACCTTGCCGTATCTCGATGCCGGCCGATTGCTCGATCATTCCAATCCTACAGGCATCTGACGGACAACACCGGGGAGCTTTGCACCATCAGCATGTAGCGATCAGCTCTATCCAAAACGCGCTCAGCATCAAGGGGGGGCCTATTTTCAACACTTGCATGTCTTTGAGCTGTACGGACGTAGTAGAGGGATTTCGTTCCAGTAATAAGGTCCACCACGTCAGGAGAAAGCTTTCTTCCGAGTATGATATCAGCATCGACGTTAATCTCAGGTTCGAGAACGTCTCGGTGGATATTGGGCACCGCATCCTTAACCTCAACCAAGCAATCCTTGTAGCCCACGCCTTTGGAAGGGCCATTCGAACAATTATTGACTCACCGGCCAGTCTCGTCAAACAGGTAGACCTTTTCAGTGAGCATGACCACAAGCAGATTCTGGCATGGAACAGCACGCCCCAGCCCGACACATGTGACAGGCCTGTCCACGAGCTGATCGCGGTACAAGCCTCTGCCAACCCAGATATCCAGGCCGTCTGTGCATGGGATGGTGAGTTCACGTACTCCGAACTGCACGAACACTCAATGGCCCTCGCTGGTCATTTAACCACGTCTGGCTTAAAGGCCCAGACGCTCGTCCCGGTGATTATGGATAAGAGCCGCTGGGCTGTGGTAGCCATGCTCGCGGTCTTATAGTAAGTGGTCATCATAATCTGTCTGAGCAGCAAACTAACACCCTTTAAGCTCTAATGCGGTGCTCATTCCCGTCGACGCCGAGGCGACATCACTATTCTCACCGGTCATCAAAGCGGTGGATGCCAGCTTTGTTCTCACATCTGATAGTGTACGGGGATATCTCAATAATGCCGAGCTTGAGATTATTGTCGTCAATGAATACACGGTGCCGGCTATGTCGGCTCAAGCGGCCGTGGCGAACCCCGTCAAGACCACTTCAACAGACTTAGCCTGCATTCTCTTCCAGCACGGATTCCCCCAAAGCCAAAAAGCTACAGCCTATAGCCACGGAGCCCTAGTGATGGCATGCGTAGGCCAGGGTCCAGCCTTACGCATATGCGCGTCCAGTAGAGTGATGCAACTCTCCTCGTATAGCGTCGACATTGCGCTGTCTGAGATACTCACGACTCTAATCCAAGGGGGCTGTATTTGCGTCCCGTCCGCTTCCGAGAGACTTGCTGACTTTACCGGCGCCGCTCAACGCATGCATGCGAACTGGACCTACTTGACACCGCCGCTGTCTAGGAAGCTTAATCCGGAAAGCTTGACAGGCTTGGCTGTCGTCTGCTTCCGTCAGGATATCGATATCGACGCATACATGTCTTGGGCCGGGAGAGCGAAAGTCTTCATGGTCTACAGCCCTCTTCGTGCTTGCCCCCTTGGACTTTCCGCGTTCGAAGTCGAGGACGCCCGAGACATCCAATGCGTTGGCAACCCAATCCGTGGCAATTTCTGGATTGTCAGTCCCGAAGACAGCAGGAGACTCATGCCAGTCGGCGCCGTGGGTGAATTAGTCATCATGTCCCCCGCAATCGCCACGGAAATTCATCTGAAGGAAGCATCAGTCAAAGAATGGGCCAGGAACGTCGCGACAACCAACAGCTCAGGAAGGAGTGAATCGGACTGTCGGTTATTGAATACGGGTCAACTTGTTCGTTATCGGGAGGAAGGCCGGATCGAACTTGTTTCGCCTGACCATGAAGCGGGGAGGATAAAGAGTAGCACAGCCCAACACTCCGAAATCGAGTCGATACTACGACGGTGCCTTGGTCGCGGCACGAATGTTGCGGTCGATACAATTACGTTTGGAGTGGCTGAGGCTCCCCCGATCATTGCTGTTTTTATTGAGTTTGGAGACAATTCGTTCCAAGGAAATGAGAATTTAACGAAACTCAGTCGCGCTACTAAAGAAAGGTTGTATCTCACAAAGCAGAAGGCCGACATGGTTCTGAGGGGGAAGCTACCCACCAATATGATCCCTTCCGCTTATATACCTGTCCAGCAACTCCCCCTGACACTGTCTCTGGAAATCAGCAGAAACGACCTACGGAAACTGGTCACAGGACTGTCTCGCAGAGAACTTCTAAATCTCGCGGAGATCCCGGATCTCGTCAAGGTTCAAGGGGCCCAGTTCAAACCCCATTCCTTCACCAAAGTGGAGAATATGATTCGAAGCATCTGGGCCGATGTGCTCGGCGTCCCGGAAGCTCATATCAAAGGCAGGGACAAGTTCCTGAACCTAGGGGGCGACGCTGTCCTTGCCCATAAGGCCGTGGTGGCTTGTGGGGAGAAGCACATTGTCATATCCGTCGCCGATGTCTTGTGCAATATTTCCTTGGGCGAGCTCGCCAGGCGGATCACTTTAACGCAAACGTCTACCCAGAATGGCAACCTCAGTGGACAGTCCAGTCCCTTAAATGCATTCCCGAAAGACACGGACATACCGCAATTCATGGACTGGGAAAGAGAGAAATTCGAGGATGTGGCAGAGGCTTCATCTCTGCAAACGCTATTAGTGGAGGCTGGGTCACTCCGAAACCCTGGCAACATCGATTACTTCATAATCAATATTCCCGGGCAAGTTAATCAGCTCAGACTAGAGAGTGCCTGCTCCAGGTTGGTCGAAGTTCATCCAATCTTGAGGACGGGTTTCGCACTACGCGGCCGCCAAATATTCCAGACTGTCTTCCGGCCGCAATCCTACCATCCAGAGTCTCAGCGCTACCGATCCTCAGATTGGCGGTTAAACGGCCTGGTTACGAAACTAATCAAGAGGGACCAGTCATTACCAGTGGATTTCCGCCATCCCATAACCAAGTTCATGTTTATCGATGGGGATAAGACATCTACTATGGTACTACGTTTGTCGAGAGCCCAATACGACGAAGCGTCATTGCCCTCTCTCCTTGGAGACCTCAGTCGCCTTTATAACCATCCGGACAGAGCACTGAAACGGTATCCTAGTTTCTGTGACATGGTTCGAGCTGCTCAGAACCAGGACACGAACAGCGCTGCTGAATACTGGCGTTCGTTATTAGACGGGTCAACCATGGCATATGTGGTATCTCAACCCTCGCCTGCCATCCCAACGCCAGGCTCGAAGACTATCCAGCAACAGTTCCCTATCAGCACCATGCAGAACCTAGCTATTCCGTTCGAGACGATCTTGAACGGCGCATGGTCTATTGTCCTATCGAATCTGTCTGGCTCTGACGATGTGGTGTTCGGTCAACTGGTCGAAGGCAAAAGTCTTAGCCTTGCTAGCGGTCACTCTGTTGCGGACGTCGTAGGTCCCTCGGGCAATATCATCGCAGTGCGGACAAGGGTTCCAGGCATTTCAATCCCACCTTACGAATACCTGAAATGCATTCAAAACCAGCATGCCGCCAGCATGACTCACGCCCACATGCAGTTCGCCGACGTCGTGCGGGACTGCACCTCCTGGCCTGCTTGGACGCATTTCAGCACGGTTGTCCAGCATGCCAAGCGGCATGTGCGCGATACACTGAACGGATTTGCCCTTGGTAACGCCGTCTGCAAGGTCAACTGCCTGGAGTCAAACCTCCAGAACTCGGACATCTTCGTACGGTCGACGATGACGGGGCCCGCTAATGTTAACCTGTCGCTTACGTTCTGCGAGAAAAGGGTACGCCAGTCCATCGCAGATGAAGCTTTGAAGATGCTCTGCTCGACTGTCAAGCTCCTCACATCGGAGTTTGTCATGAAGCCGCTGCCGTTCAAGGTCCTCAATGGCCTAAACACCACTCCAAAAATACCCCTGCCTTCTGCGCCACGTCAGGGCGTCCATCTCAAAGGGCCGGTAGGGTCGGTCCCCTTAAATCATGCCCAAGCTATCAAAAATGTCATTGAGGCAGCCTGGCAGACTGTTCTGGATACGCACGCGTCCTCCCTGTCTGACATCCGCTTCATCCCTTTCTACGAGATCTGGGGCTCTCTGATGGCGGCAGCAGAGTTAGCACGATACTACACCGAGAGAATTCCCGGCTTAAACCTCCCTGGCCTTCAGCATGTAGAGTTCGCCGTGGAGGACATCATCGCCCACCCGTCGATGGCCCATCAATACGAGTTGATCATTGCCAAGCGGCAGGGCCCGCATCCAAGGCGCCACTCGAGCTTATTCTACCCGGTGGTGAGCAACCGGGGCGCCGATAGTCCTCGACTTGCTTCCAGCAGTATGCCGTCAGCTAATCATAGCGTGCAGACGGACGGCATTGGCACACCTGCCTCTCACTGCCCCGTCAGTAGCAGCAGCTCGGTGGAGTCGATGACGACTGGTAGCAGCCAGAGCGACAGGGACGAGTTACTGGATGACGCAAAACTGGTGGCTCCAGTCCGTGGGAGCGACAAGAAGATAAAGCAACTGTTGGGTGTTGATTTGGCTAAGCTGCCTTCGGGTATGCGCATCGTGACCCCCCAATGGTCTGAACGCGGAACACTGTTATAGAACTTATAGAATGATGTATGAGGTATCAAACGCGGCATTGGCGTGGTATTCTGGAACAGGCGCACGGGAAGCAAGGAGTCAGGGGCTGTCTTTGGTCTCTGAAATAAAAATACAGGAACGAATGGGAGTTGAACCCATGACCTTCGGAACTGCAGTCCGCTGCTTCAAAGTTGTTAGCTTTGGATATTTCTACTTATGCTTCTAAAATAAATTCTTACCTCTACCACTGAGCTACCGTTCCAGTGCTGGGGCGGACCGACTTACCACCATATAATATAAACCAAAGTCGATCTCCCCATTGGCTGCGACGGCTCTGATATTCCGTCCCGTAGCTACTCCACATTTCCCACCAACACAACCTCGAATTCCTGTGTC